>JAKUCV010000708.1:0-62595 GCA_028386065.3 Turnera subulata
CTTTTTGATCTGGCACCAGGAACAGGTTGATAACCTGGTACGACCCTAGCTTATCCGTGACGGGGCCCGGAAAAGATAAAATTGGATATTTGGATTTTACTCGAGTCCTTTGGATTTGTTTTGGTGGTTTTTACCTGTTTTGGACCTTGAGTAATTCTAGTGTTCATATTGGTCGTCTTTCCATTGTCGTGAGCACTTCGGACTCACCCCTCACCTGCGGGCTTTCATCCCGTAGGATGAGTTGTTTCATGTTCAGGCTTGGTGCATTCCAGACAGGCTGCAGCGTTATCCCTTGGACGGGCTCGGATCCATAGATTGCATTTATGCATACAGTGTATATGTGAGTTTCATAAGTCTTCCGCTGTGCATGTTTTCGCTATTATTGGGCCATTGGGCCGGATATGTTATTTATGTTGTTTACTGTTTTGGGCCGTTGGGCCTGAGTTATTATTGATCACACTGTATGCTTGGGTTTATTTGGTTGGGTTGTCACAGTTCCGGCTTGTGTTTACTGTGTATAGTAAATACGGGTCGGGGCGTCTCAATTTGTTAGGTGACATTTTTGTCTTCTAATGACATCCAATAATACCACGTTTTATAACACCTCTTGAATTTTCCATTCTCTTTTCTTCTTTTTTTTTTTTAATTACAATTGACAACATATATCATATATGGGGGTCATAAGGAAAGCTTTTCACAGAGCGAAACGGGGGGCTGGACCTGAACAGAGCGCACATACAGTGCACGTACACAGTCCTGGTGCCATACCATGCCCGGGGCATAGTTGGTTTGAAAACCCTGGTCCACTCCTGCAGTTCAAGCCTTCCCGCTAGTTCTCTTAATTGGATTTGGATCAAATATGCAAGTTAGCGAATTTGAGAGCACCAAAAAATATACGCTTAGCTATCCCTATTGTTAATTTCAAAAAAAGCTATCCCTACTGTTTTAAATATTTTATATTATTCCACTGAAGTTGTCTATTTTTATTTATATTTTCATTAATATTAATTGAATTATGGTCACTAATATGCTCTATGAGGATATATGAGTAGACTGGACAAACTAGAGGTCTGCAATCATTCCAATCATAACATCCAAGTGTGCCTTGGAGTAGTATCTTTTTGTCGAAATCCAAATATGTACATCATATAATGGAATTTGTGGTATTTAATTTATGCTGGAAGCACTAATTAATTTCGTCTTTGGCGTGAGATACAATTGCCAAGCACGATTCAAAAACCAGTCTTTTTTGATGTAATCATAGTAAATCAAAACTCGCCACGCTTTGGTTAGTTTGATAATAAAAAAATTTATTGCATCGGCAGCGTGAAAAGAGTAGAAGGAAAGGTTGGGAAGAGCATATTGTGGGATTGGGATTGAGATTGAAAGATGGGGTTCGGGGATTGGAAGTGGCATGAGTTTATACGTATATCTGGGTTCTATATATCTTTGTCAAGTTTTAATGTTAGGAAGAGAACCTTGTTGGTGGAGTCCAGTTTTCGGGGTGGATTTGGGTAAAAATTATTTTCTTACCCGTAAACATGTGATTAGTATGACTAACACATCACCAGGTTAATTTGTGTTGAGGGGCCAAAACCACACTTCACAGCCAAACTGTTCGGTAAAAATTAAGGAAAACAAAACTGAGGTCTCAAAAGTCAAAACAGGTGTCATCCAATTAGCTTACACTACTTTATTACACTTTCTTCTAAACTTTTTGATGACTTTGTCACATATGATTACCCTTGGGGGCGATGCAGAACTTGAGTTAGTGGATTCTTTGGATCCTTTCCTTAAGGGCAGGGGTGGATTTAGGGGAGAGGGGCCTAAAATCCAAAGTTTATATTGGGTATATTGAAATGCATCAATAATGTGATAGTGGTTCAATGGTTGTGTGGTGGTTGACCCTTCCAAGAGGTGCTGGATTTCGAGTAAGAAATTTGTCATCTTTCATCCATGTTTTGAGAGAAATTAGATAGGATTTATCTTGATTTTTTCTTTAGAATTTAACCAAAAATTAACTCTTGTATGACTAAGACTAGAAAACAAATACAATTACAGTAAAACTGTGTAACTGGAAAAAAAAAAAGACAAAATAAGTCGTGTTGTAAACATTAGCACATTTGTGCAAATAAATATTTGAAGCTTTTTATTTATTAGTTTCCAATTATGTTTTGTTCTCTTATTTTTTTGGTATGAATGGTGGCGCATAGGCCTTGAATTAGATATTTAAGTTACAGGGAGTAACATCTCGATGCAGCAGAGGCAAACAACCCACCAGGGGAGCATCTAAACTATGCAAACCACTAGTGTAAGAGTAACCCAGATTGGCCAAAAAATCAGCCACAACATTGGCCCCCCATTAAATATGTGAAAGTGCCACATCTCAATCCCGATTAAGCAGCTGTTGGATGGACGAGATAAAAGGAGTGAACCTTGCAGCAGTGAAAGAATGCCCCAAAACCATGTCCACCACAACCTTCGAGTCAGACTCCACCAAAAGCTTCTTGCAACCAATGTCCCAAGCTAAGGACAACCCATCAACTAAACCCCATAGCTCAGCCAACACCGAGGAGCCAAGGCCAATATTTTGAGTAAAGCCCGCAATCCAAGTACCATTTGTATCACGCAATACACCTCCACAGGAAATGGCCGAAGAATGTTGTTGCATCGCACCATCAACATTTAGCTTGCACCACCCCGTCGGCGGTTTCTTCCAACTAATAAACCTCTCCTCGCTAGTAGGACTCGGCCCCACGATTGCATGTAGGCACTGGAAACTATGGACAAAGTCTGCCGCTTGTTGTCTAATAAACAAAGAGGAACTCGGCACCACCCCATCACTGCCAGAAAAAACCAAGGCATTACGCCACTTCTAGAACCACCATAATACCGTGGAAAAAGAGACAGCCCAGCATCCATCCCGTCCCGAGGTCCTTGTCAAGCTTAAGTTCCATTCCATCCAAGACTGCAGATGTAACCGGAAGAAATCATGAGAAAGAGAGCTCGGCAGAAGCTCTCGCCAGACCGAGGAGACCAGCAAACAATCTCTCAACGCATGTAATGCTGTCTCTTCAGATACATGGCACCTCGGGCACTTATTATCCTGTGCTATATGCCGTCGAACCCGCTGACAGTTGGTCATGATGCTATCCCTAGCAACAGACCATAAGAAAGCACAGATGTGATATGGCACTTTTAGACTCCATATCTTTCGCCAGAAAGGAGAAGAATTCGGATGAGGTTGCAGTGTTCGATACGCACTACTCACAGTACAGAGACCAGATTGATCCTGAGACCAGGCTACCGTATTCCTACCACAGACCGATGCTGGAGGTAAAAGACTAGCAATCTTCTGAAATACATGATCTGGTAGATAAGAGTCGAACAACTCCCAATCTCACCCACCTTGAGCATTGACAAAGTGAGAGACAGGGAGCTCGAGCCATCCCGCGGGAGGCGGAATGACAACAAGGGAAATTAACGGGGGGTCACCAAACAACCAAGCATCCGTCCAGAACCGTACCAGAGAACCATCCCCTAGAATCCAAGTAGTACTTCTTAAAACAACCTCCCAAACACTAGTAATACCCCTCCGGATTGGCGACATCCGCGGTTTCTTCGCAACCACCGGTATCAAACAATCGCCAGTGTCATACTTGGCCCTTAAGATCCACACCCAAAGAGCATTCGGTTTAGTTATCAAGGCCAAAGCCAACTTCATAAGCAACGCGGCATTGTGTAGGTGAATTTGGCGTAGACCGAGTCCACCAGCTTTTTTGGGCCTGCAAACATCAACCCACTTCACTAGAGACATTCTCCGCTGAGATTCTGTCGAACCGCAGAGAAAAGACCGAGTTTTCCTATCCAAAGTAGAACAAGTAGTCACAAGAACAGCTTTTTTGTTCTCTTATTTCAACCATATTACAATTGTTGTTGTTAGTAATTCTGAAGAGAAAAAAAAAGAAGATAAATATTCCTATCAGGTTTCTCTTTCCTCGTAAATCTAAAAAGCAAATGACCAGTTTATATTTAATACAATAATAGCCAAGTGACTGTCACTAGCATTCCTCATTTCCAATTTATCGGGTGGTGAAAAGGTTGCAATTAACCTTCTTGATTTCAACTTGCTCTTTACATAAATTCTGAGCTTGATGGCAACGTCCAAAACTTTTCTATACACTGAATTATATAACAAAAATGGGGTCGAATGCCCTGTTGTGTTGTCTATTTATGGCCTTTTGTAACTTCCTCTAAACTCTTTGAAAGCAGACTACCAAAGCTTGATATGCGAATTGGTCTTCGCATGCCTGTTTAACCTTCATCTTATTTCCTACCTACAGAATGTTTCAATAAAATTACTACTTTCTCTCGCAATACAATCTCGTCGTTTGCTGTTGTCTTAGGGAGTTAGGGTCACATATTTTTGGCTGATATTTAATTTGGGAAAGATTACTTTTTAGCATCCAACATCATGTGATCCGGTGTGGTAGGTAATCCTTCCGAAAAAATAGTTTGTCCCTTGCTGCCTCCGAGAAATCAAGGAAAGCTTTCTCGGAGCCCATGAATGCCGAAATCAGCTTCAGAGGTTGGGTAGCAATAACTTCTCGCTGTGTCACAATGTGATCTTGGCCAACAGGGCGGATCCAGAAATTTCTATTAAGGGGGGCCCAAATTTGTAAGAAAAAATTTTAGGAGGGGCAAAGCTATACAAATTAACATAAATGAAGGGAAATACAAAAAAAGTAATGGAATAAGTGGGACTTGAACCCACATCTACAGCTTACATGAGCTTGCCATTTACCACCAAGGCGAACATCAATTTTGGTCAAAATGTTACCATACATATACATATACAAGGATTTTAGGGTGGGCCTGGGCCCCACTTCCCCTGGATCCGCCACTGATGATGGCCACTATATTTACATTACTAAAAAAACAACTAGACTAAATTAACCAGGGACTGATAGATAATAAGAAAAAAAAAAGATCAGGCTCTACTCGAATATTAAATAGTATAATTAGCTCATTGACAAGCCAAATTGGCATCAAATTACGGAATAATTCATCCTGAATTAAACTCAATAACCTAGGGTGGCGACGAATAGAAGATCCTCCTAATTCTATGGCCGAATTAATCAAGCCTAGAGCAAAAAAAAAAAAAAGGCACATCTTCATCGAATGCTATGTTATTTGATTTGGAGCCCATTCTCATATGCTCAACAACATTTAAAAGAGAGCATAAAAAGTGAAATATCACCACCATGCTTAGAACCCCATATGGCTCTGTCGTATGGAAGGGAATCTTTGCCACTGCCAGTCCCAATTGCACTCGATCTCTTCCATGGAAACCAGATAAGCGAAAATATTAGAACCCAAGCTGGCAGAGGATGCCAGGCCATCTAAATCAGAATTACTGTTTCCATTCTCCAATGGTTTAGTCCCAAAAGCATAATCATTATATATCAAGTCCACCAGCCTGTAGAATGAATAAACATTTTAGCAGGGAAATTTGCTACTGCCTATCATTTGGTCCTGGATCATGTCATTTTCAAAAATAAATTAATAAATCCCCACTATTGCATGTATAGTCACTCACGGTCTGGGTAGTCTTCGACCTCACGGCGATAATCATATCTTTAAAAAGCATAACGATCACAGGTTAACACAATCAAAGAGAACACATAATTAATAAAAGTCTTTATATATATATTGCCTAACCAGAGAGAACACTTATAACATCTTGATCCCAACGTACAAAAGGACTTACCAGACACATCTAAATCAAAGACAGGAAGAACTCCACTTTTACTCTATCAGAAATCAAGAGTTTTATTTACACACTATAACTCTATATATAGCTTAGACACTATAACTATATTCTCTATTCCATCTCAGTTTCCTAGGCAATCTCAACTCCAAAGTCCTTCGCTGCAGCTTCAATTCCTTCCTTCTCCTCGGAGCTAATGTCAGGATCGATAGTGATGGAGAAGCTAGCGTTCACGTTGGTGAGTCCGATGTAGAGCTCTTTTTCTTCGGAGATCATTAGAGTTGGTGGGCGAAGGTAAGGATTAGGGCGAGGGTTGGATATGACATCCTCCCTCGCCTTTGAGATGTTGTGGTCGTTCAGTGAGCTACGGATGGTAGCGTAGTCCTCAGCTGATAGGAGTGTGGAAACCTTGAAGCTCAATTTGGGGGCATTCCCCTTCACTTTCTCCAGGAACTATCTTCTTGATTTCAATTTGTCGGGTGGTGAAAAGGTTGCAATTAACCTTCTTGATTTCAACTTGCTCTTTACATAAATTCTGAGCTTGATGGTAACTTCCAAAACTTTTCAAAAAAATTAGGTGGATACAAATTATAAAATAGAATACTTAAGTCAAAAAAAATTGGTCATGTTTTAGAATTATTTTTTGTAAAAAAAGTTTTATGTCTATACCTTCAAAATAATTTTAACTACACATTATTATAAAATGACTAATTTTATAAAGAAATATCAATTTTGCATAAAAAAGAATACAAATGCTAACCAAACTCGTGAAACCCATGGGTATTGAACTAGTTATATAACAAAAATTGGGCCCAGTAATGCCCTGTTGTGTTGTCTATTTATAGCCTTTTGTAACTTCCTCTAAACTCTTTGATAGAAGACTACCAAAGCTTGATATGCAAATTGGTCTTCGCATGCAGGGCTCGTCCAGAGGAATAACTGTTTAACCTTCATCTTATTTCTTACAGAAAGTTTCTGTTAGAACAATAGCCATTCGCTAGAGGGGGGGTGAATAGCGATAATCGAATAAAAATGAAATAAGCAGGAATTAAATGCGGAATTGAAAGAATGAAGGACAAAAGCAATTTATCCTGGTTCACACACACTCTACTAGTGTGGCTAATCCAGCCCTTCNCAACCTAGGAATTCTAGTCACAAGAATCCTAAACCCTGAAAGTTCAAGTCACATGAACCTCAGCACTCTTGCTTGAAGATACCTTACTTCAAGACTTTCCTAGGAATTCTAATCTCAAGAATCCTACACTTGCTTAAGGATACCACACCTTAAGACTTCTCTCAAGGGAACAATCCTCCCTTAAAGTGTATGAGCAACACTATAACAACACTCAAACTGATACTCTCTTAAAGAGTGGATATGAGTAAGTCAAATAAGCACTAATAAGGCAACTCTCAAAATCTCAAAGATATTGGCTCATAAAACTTGAATGAATGTGTATCAATGAATGGTAAATGAATGGAGAGTTGATTAGTTATTTTTCAGAGACCTAAATGCTTTATTTATAAGCTCAAAATCATGTGTTAACGTTAGGGACAAGTTCTGAACACTTTTAGAAAAGATAGCATGCTTGGTTGGAAAAGTGTTCTGACCACAACGGCACAACATCGATGTTTTGGAACACAACATCGATGTTTGTCCGTTGGATTTGAATAATTGAGCCAACGGCTAGTAAAACATCGATGTTTATATGAGCAACATCGATGTTTTAATACACAACATCGATGTTCTCAAATACAACATCGATGTTTTTGAGCTTCGCAAAAATATGATGAAAAAGGGTTATGCAAGAACATCGATGTTGAAAAACGAAACATCGATGTTTTATGGCTACTGCCAAAATTCATCTTGAAAGCAATTTTCACAATATCGATGTTTTATTGGACAACATCGATGTTTTTTGGCTTCGGCAAAAAATATATTTCAAAGACAATTTTCATGAACATCGATGTTGGATTGTAAAACATCGATGTTTTGACCAACGGTCACAAGAACATCGATGTTTTATAATCCAACATCGATGTTTTAGAGCTACTGCCAAAAAGATTAAAAATCGACTTGATGCAACATCGATGTTGTAACCAGAACATCGATGTTTTTAAGGCACAACATCGATGTTCATAAAACAACATCGATGTTTTATGTCTATGGCAATTTTCTTGATTTTGCTTAGGACTCAAAAACCAGTTTTATGACTTATATGATTTATGAAGATGCATGAGGAAAATGATTTTTGGTTTGAGCCAATATCTAGGAGAAGTTAAGAGTTTAACCTTGTACAATAGGGTCCTAACTCTTTCTTGCTCTTCTTGTATTTCAACTCTTGATCACATTGTCTCTAGTATATGTTCTTTTCTTGATTTCTTTTTGCTTCAAGTCATGTCATCAATTGAGCCAAGATTTATCATTATCAAAACCCTGAAATAAAAACAATGAAGCATGAGTTCTAATAGTTTCAATAAAATTACCACTCTCTCGCAATACAATCTCGTAGTTTGCTGTTCCCTTAGGGAGTTAGGGTCGCATATTTTTGGTTGATATTTAATTTGGGAAAGATTACTTTAATTTTAGCATCCAACATATGAGATATAGTAGGTAATCCTTCCGAAAAAGAAAAACAGTCTGTTCCCTGCTGCCTCCAAGAAATCAAAGAAATCTTTCGCCCCAATAATATGTGAAAAGGCACAAATAAGGCATGCCTTGCACAATTCCTAAGCTGGGAAGGGATGAGACTAAAGTGGTTTTGGAGCATAATTAGCCCCACCACCACAAACTAATTAATAGACTAACGGGAATCAGAATGGTAACACAAAGTTCAGCATACCCAACCCAACAAACAAAACCTGATAAAATAAAAAAACAACAAATACACAACATATGATTGCGTGAACACATGACGACTAGTCACTCACGGTCTGGGTAGTCTTCGACTTCACCGTGATAATCATATCTCTAAAAAGGGTAAAAAAGTTTTTCTTGTCCCTTCACTTTTTTGTTTTCGCATTTGTTGTCCCTCTTCCTTTTTTTTTTCACTCAACATGTCCCTCAACTTATAAATTACCGGGTCACCTTGTCCTTCTTACCTCCGGCAGTCGGTTCGTGCGTGTGAGGCTGACACGTGTCAGTGAGACCCACACCATCTGATTTTATTTTTCTTTATTCCTCTTTCTTTCCTATTTTTTTTTGGAAACGATCAAGCAACAAACACAGGATAACACAATCAAAGAGTACACATAATTAATAAAAGTCTTTATATATATATTGCACTTGTAACAAGTGGTGACCTTAATTAACATACACTTATAACACATCTTGATCCCAACGTATAAAAGGACTTACCGGACACTTATATCTTTTACTCTATTAGAGATATAGACGACTATAACTCTATATAGTATATATAACTTTTAGCTCCTTGTCTGATGGCTCGCCTTAGTCTTTTAGGACGTCAACGCCCACCAATTTTTAGAGTAACTGTGATAATCTTTAAATACGATGGATAAGGAATACAAAAATTTGACTATTTGGTAATGATTATGCATTAACATGTCTTATTAAGCCAACCATGTGGTCAATGACTTCAAAACAAATCCCCAACTAATTAATTTCAAATGTGGCTGCACCGACATTGATTAAACTAAAAAGATTTATCAAATGATTGTCCGACATGTCATACTTATATGAGAACAAAGAATGTCAGTTTTTTTAGGGTTTTCTCTTTTCTCCTTCTCTTAGAGAAAAACTCTAGATCTACAATTTGGGGTTGCCGCCGACTTTCTTCCGACGGTGAGCCTCCACCAAAATTTCTTTCAATTAGTTTGTTTTTGTTTTTTTTTTTAGTTTCGTTGTTTTACTCCCACTTTATGTGGGTTTTGTCTCACTTTTTGTGAGTTGTTTTCTCTCCTTCTGGAGTTTTCTCACCTTTTTTGGTGTTTCAAATAAGTCTATGGGAGCCAAAATTCATGGAGGAAGATTCGATTTGAAGAACGATTTTATATCTGCTACAGAAATTTACCAACAAAGGGATATTTTCCCCCACAGGTATGTCTCAAATTTACCTGCTGGCATGGTGGTTGTTGCACGGACCCTACTGGATCTGGAATTGATACTCGCGAGAGTAAAGTCGCGAGTGGTGTGCCTTTGTAAATCCTCTATTGAAGGAGATAAATCACACTGTGTATTTTTATGTAGTAGATTAAGAAGAATTCTTTTTTTGGATTTTTCTTATGTTTTTGCTATATTAGATCTTCAACTATGTAATTTCGGATCTTTAGATCTGTCTATATGAATGAAGATGCTTCTTTTCTCGAAAAAAAGGAATGCCAGTTTTTTTTTTTATTTTTTTTGGGTGCATTGGCATTAGGCAGATTTGGTTATGTCGTTCTCTAACAAATCTTTTTGCAGGTTTTGTTGTTCTAAGAAGAGGATTGAATAACGTCAACATCAATGGACGCAACTAACCAATTTTGTATATTGAAAATTTATTATTATTACTATAAACCAAACCCAATGATCCAAAGCGCATATAAGGTATGATGCACCCACTACTATTCAGACAAAAAAGTAAAAACACAAAATGTATAAACCGACAGGAAGATTGGAAATGGTTTAAAAGAAAAATAAAATCAATGAGGGCCACCCGACCAGGAGCGGCCCAAGATCTTGAAATGGGGATTCATATTCACACTCCTCAATTAATATCTCCACTCTACTTTTTAATTGTTTGGTCATTTAAATGAAATAATTGACCCTTAATAAATTTTTAACTGTCTGACGTTTTCTAAACGGTGACTTTTCAATTTCTCTCTTTTCTTCAATCTTTTTCTCTTTCTTTCTTTGTCACTGTATCTTTCTTTCAATTTCCCACTCTTTATATTGAATTTCTTCTTCAATAAAAATTTTTCTGAGTCATATCATTCGCGGACTGATTATAAAAAGAAAACCAAAAAAAACTTTTTAATTGGTAAAAGATTAATGAAGCATTGTACCCAAAAAAAATATTATAACAGCAAGCATAAAACACTCCTGGATTCCAAAAATTGTACTCAAAATTTTTAGATAATTATGTTGAAATAAAATAAATATTCCCACCAAATAAAGTATTCTCTAATAATTTAGAGGACAAAATTATAGCATTCGTTATAAGTACAAAAACTATAAATAGTAAAGTCTTGATGCACCAGGGCTCCAACCTAAAAAAAAGATAATCATAAGACACTAATTAAAGTAAGATACTAAAAAAAACTATATATATAACAAATTTATTACCTAAAAGAAGTTTAGGACCAAGCTGACAAAAATAGTGAACCTGCAATGCAACAAGAAAAAGAATTTAAGATTATATTATCTTAAAGGAAACAAATATCATTATGAAAAGAGGGGGGAAAAAAATACCTCTCAGTATTACTCCTCATAAGAAGCTAAAATCTACGGCATAGTGTTCAAATCAATTCTCCCTACTGAATTCATCTCATCAACTTGATGAATTAAACTTGAAGAGCTTTCACCTTTTCTTGGACAAGTGCGGCAATCATGTTTGGTGTCCTTACATATACTACACCTTCTCACATTTTTCACCTGTTCAAATGCCGAAGGATCGCGTCTTGTAGAGGAAGAATTTTTTCTCTTCCTTGAACTTGGTTGGCCTTTATGAGGTAACACTTTAGGATCAAGAGCAAAATTGTTCGAAGCATTCACAAAGTATGAAATTTGTCTTCTAACATACTCTTTTTCTCCGAAGGGTAAACATTGATATTTAGCTTGTAATCCTTGCAAAAGCTCACTCACATGCCCATCTTCATTATCCATGGCTTGATCAACACTAGCAAAGTCAATAATATCAATTCTCCATTGTGGATGTATGTCATCAAGTTGCAAAACTTGATTTCTCATTTCTCTCATTTGGTGAGCACAAGGAAGACCCATAGTCTTTGAGAAATGACCTTTACATGTTGGAGACATAGAATTGGATAATGCCAATTCATATTGCTTGAAAAGTTCCTCCAAAGCAAATAATGATGCACCACCAATAAGTTCTTTAAATGGAGGGATGCAATACTTATGAGGAATACGTATTTTCTCACTAGCAAGCTTTGCCTTAATCTCTTGAAATTGATTTCCAATCATATTACAAATATGATTTTTCACCGTGCGAATATCACCACTTGAAACTTGAAGATATGTCTTTAAGGTAGCATGTGCTCCTTCAACTCTTGAAGTGACACGATTTCCAAAATGAGTGCATTTTTCTGTCCAAGCATCTACAAAGTGCTTCCTCATTGGAAGCCAAGTGTTTCTAGTATATCTTTGCCAAAGCAATGGAACTAGGATGAGCAAAAATCAAATGTGTCATGTGTCCTTCACAATCCTTCTCTACATCATAAATAAAACCACTTTGACCAAATTCCTCAAATAGAGCTTCCATGGATGCACGTCCATTCAAACTTTCTTTTATAATTTTAGCCTTTGTATTATAAAGTGTGGTAGAAATGGCTCTAAGATTTTCATCACTTACCCGAAGTGAAGTAAGTATTTGTCGAGGTCGGCAA
The DNA here is from genome assembly GCA_028386065.3 of Turnera subulata. Taxonomy (NCBI): domain Eukaryota; kingdom Viridiplantae; phylum Streptophyta; class Magnoliopsida; order Malpighiales; family Passifloraceae; genus Turnera; species Turnera subulata. Next base: position 12,335 of record JAKUCV010000708.1, read on the forward strand.
CCGGCTAAGCTCATCTCTTTGATGTGTTCAACTTCTTCTTGAGAAAACGACGAACATATGGATGTCCCGAAAGATCCTTTGATAGTTCATGATTATGTGAAAGATTTTTTATCTCAACCCTCCAAGTTCCATCTTTATTTCTTTTTCCCCATAGCTCGAACGGACAATTGATAAGACGAGAAGATGTCTTCCGCTTCCTTGATTCCATTGGCACATTGTTACTTCGATAAACTCCTCCTCTATCACATTGAAGAATCACATAATGATTCGTCTTGGACCTTTTGATGATTGTCACAAAACCTTGAGGCAATGCCACATTACGAACATTCACAATTAATTCTTCTCGTTCTTGAAAAACCTTCATTTGAAGATTATACATGGCTTGCTATTGCATAAGAAATTCTTCATCTTGACTACCTATTAAAAATTTTAAAAAAATTAGTCACTGTATACAACAAAAATTACAAATAAGTAAATCTACAACTAAATGTCAACAAGAAAAAATCGTGTGTGCAATCTTTTAAAACAAGAAAAAAGATAGATAAAACCTCTCACCATTTACAATATTTGGATTGGCAGGGACATGATCCTCAGTGACATCTTCAAACAAAAAAAAAACAAAATGATAAAATCAATAACAGTCAAAGGTAGGAGTGGAAGAAACGTACAAAATATTAGAGAGAGATAATATATTAGATGAGTAAAATAAATAAAATATCCTACCGGTAATTGAAGTTGCATCGGGATGAGGTACATCATGACAATCCTCTGTTAAATCTTCAATGGTTGAACTATTTCCATTAATTAAATCTAGATAATCTTTGTCCATATCTATCTGTTGATGTATAAGAGAAGAGATGGGTAGGACAATGCTTTTTGGACCATCAATAATAAGGAAAAGTTTTGGGACTAGAAGCTCTCAACTCTGAAAGACAAAAAAGACAAACCTGGATCTTAGATCTGCGAGTTCACCCAACCAAAACATCCAGCTCTCAACTCTGAAAGAGAGCATTCATCAGCTCTGAAAAAGAGAAGAGATGAAAAAGAGAGAGAGAATATAAGAGTAAGATACAATAGACAAAGAAAGATACAGTGATAAAGAAAGAAAGAGAAAAAGATTGAAGAAAAGAGGGAAATTGAAAAGTCGCCGTTTAGAAAACATCAGATAGTTAAAAATTTATTAAGGGTCAATTATGTCATTTAAGTGACCAAACAATTAAAAAGTGGAGTGGGGATATTAATTGAGGAGTGTGAATATGAATCCCCTCTTGAAATTAGGCGAGGACAATGACATTAAAGTTAGTATCAACTGAGAAAAAACAACTTATGAGATTAGAGATATATTATCATCCATGTATGTCATTGTAAAAATTAAAGAGATTAGAGATATATTATCATGCATGTATGTCATTGTAAAAATTAATTTTTCGCTTAATTTTATCCTCCTTTTGTTGAGTTTGTTTTAAGTTTGTGTGTCCTTTAATGGGTTTGTTTCAAGTTTCAGTTAATGAATTATATTACGTGGTCCAAGATTAACATAATCCTTAAGTTACATAACTAAGCTAAAAAATGGGAAGAAAAAAGAAAAAAAATGTTGCTCAAACATGCACATAAACACAGGAAAAAACACTCAAAACAAACTCTCTATTAATTCCAAACAATTATTGCTACAAATAACAACATATCAAACACAAACAAAAACAACACTTGTTTGGTGTGATCATATACCTTATTAAGCTTTTCAATAAAGAGGTTAATTTCGCACAAAAAACAAACAATTAACTGAGCTAGTCTTGGTTTTACCATAATTTCATGTGAACTTTCGACTGTCTCAGAATTACCATGAAATTCATGTTTAACCACCAAATTCAATATGGGTGAATTGACCAAATATAGTCATCTCTGAAAGTGGTTAATGCATACTGCGTCATTGCGGAAATTGCAAATTCACTGTGATGGAATGAATGTTGAGATTTCTGCCGTCAATCTTATTGACTTTGAGTCTCGAGGACAACACTCTTCCAACATCACCCTACTTGATGCATCACATTTTAGAAATTTGATAAGAGGTGTACATATTAATTAATAGCTAAACCTATTAATTTATTCATATTAAAGTCAGACATGTATTTACCTGTGATTTATTGATATTGACAACTCGTGATGGTATTATTATTATTATTATTATGAGATTTGAACTCTTGTGTATTATATAAGGCCGGCCAGTATCGAGTGTGTCGACCCCTATCCCAACCTGATCCAAAGAAATTTGCCAAAATAAGAAAAATCTTGATAGTTGTCCTGATATGCGACAGAATCAATAACAAAGTTTGAACTTATTTTTCAGGCAGGAAACAGAACAGAGACTTTACTAAAACTTAACTTCAACCCTTCTATGTGTATGGAATTAGATATTGCATGCAGTGCCCAAGCATCCCTAATAAATACATGATCATGGGAACTTAAGGGCATAGAAGCCAACTTATCTGCTACTAGCTAGGTACATTCCCGCTAAATAAACAAACTGAACATGACGTAAATTTGTGACATAGGAACAGATACACTGCATAGTTCAACAAACATGATTTTGTCATGCTCGGAAGTTGGAATGGTAGCGGTTAATATTCTATAGCCAGCCAATGGTGGAATATGTAAGGCATATGCTTTGAACTTTTGGTTTAGCCTGTTTAATTAAGAACCTCCATACAGAATAAATTTATACTGTGAGAACTTCTGTCAAACTTTCCGGGCGTTTCGTGGCATCATTGCTCTCCAAGTCTAATGAGTAAAGAAGTCGCGCTTGATCCAGAAAAATATACAAGAACCTGATAAAAGGAACATATTTAGGGGCTGGGATAGATGCTTGGGAGGAAAATGGAGATAAAAAAGAAATAAAAAAGGAACAAATTTTCTTTGATTTCCTCTCCCTAGATTTTTTTCCTCTCTAGAATCTCAAAATTAAGAATTTAATAGACGAATTAGTAGAATTCTTGTGGGGTATATAGACCGACACCAACGTCGTAGTAAAAAGTTCTCCAAAAAAAAGGCCCACCAAGGTTGCCTTGTCCCAAATAAGGCAATCCACTTGGCTTGGACCTCTGTACACCTAGAGGTCTCCTTTTTAATGGACGCAGTTTCTAGTCCGATCTACTACTACACGACATATTCCTAATATTATCGCTCCAAAAACTAATCCACCTCCCCCGTAGAAAACAAAAGTAATAGTAGTAGTAGCGGTATCACACACAATTCATCTTTGTCTTTTCATTTTCCTCACTCCAACTTGGTCTCTCCATAAGCGCTGGAACTGGAAGGAAGAGGGAATCGAGGGTTTTTGATTGAACCCTCCTGCGGATTCCTCTTTCTCTTCAAGTACCTGTCTTGAAGTTCACGTCTTTGGAACCGGAAAAGAAAAGGGTTAAGGTCAGATCAGTTGTTTGCTCTTGTTTTGTCTTGATTTGTTTCGTGTTTTTGCTCTTTTGCAACCCTATTGGTAGTTAGTGATTAGGTGTGGATTCAGATGGATCGGTTGTTTACTTGGTGTTTTTCTTTTTCTCACTTTGTGTGAGCTTTGCTTTTCGGCTAAATGCTTAGGCAGTCGATTGTTGTGAGTGAACAAGAGTAGGTTTCAGTTCTTATGGGAATGGGCATCCCTCAAAATGATGAGGGCTATGTTTTTTTTTTCTTTTTATGTCCTCGTGTTATAGTGTTCTTGGGGTTCTCTCAGCTGAGAACTTCTTGTAGTATAATAGAAGTATAGTTCGGTTTTTTGGTGGGCAGATCGTTTATGGATGAACATTTGATTCATGGTAAATTGTCTAAAAGTCCTGGTGTACCCATTTAAAGGAAACAGCCATTTTTTACTAGTTGTGGCTTTGTGGAGAAAATGCAGTCAATGTATGTTTGTGCAGCAGATTATGTGCGCTTGCGTAAGTATAGTTTTTGACAGTTATATGTTTGCTAGGTGTTGAATTGCCATGAAAAGGTCTTCAGATTTTGTGAGATCCATGTTGAGGCCTTTTTGCCATCCGCTTCCTCTTATCAAAGTTGCATATGTGGAGAGTTTGAGAATAGGTTAGAATCATAATATGTGCGCTATTGTAATGTGAAATTGAGCTTCATATTAGTCTTTCAATCATAATCACTTACAGTGGCAAATTGGTAGTTGATGGAAGTGCAACTGAGCTCCTAGGTTTAGGATATGGGTGTAATTCTCTTTCTAACTTCTTTATTTATCCCTTTTTATCTAGGTTTGCACTGGAAGTCATTCTTAATGTGTTAGTTGTTAGCAAGATAGCTTTGGGATATGGGCATCCATGGTGATGCATTTCGTCACGTTCAGCTTCTGCAACCATAGAAAGTGACATTATTTCTGTTGTCATTTGTTGCCTTCTATCAAAATGTGGAACTTTGCATCCAATTGCATTGCTGGAAATGTTGGTCTGAATAGCTCTTCAAAGCCAACCCAAGCTGCTTCAGAATTCTCAGATGATGAGGGATCTTCTGTTGTTAGCAGAGAAGAAGGTCTGGAGTGTCCAATATGCTGGGAATCCTTCAATATTGTGGAAAATGTGCCTTATGTGTTATGGTGTGGGCACACCCTTTGTAAAAACTGCATCCTAGGACTTCAATGGGCTGTTGTGAAATTCCCTACGTTGCCAATCCAGCTTCCTCTCTTTATTTCCTGCCCATGGTGCAATCTCTTATCCTTCCGCCTTGTGTACAGAGGCAATCTTAAATTTCCTCGTAAAAATTACTTTCTTCTGTGGATGGTTGAGAGCAAGAATGGTGATAGAGACAAGTCCCATGCAAACTTCTGTGAAGATCATCAATCCCACAGGTCATCCAACAGTAATTTAGTCCCTGGGAATCAGGCAAGCCGAAGCAACACAAGGAGGGGACCACATGCTCATCATGTCGAGCCTTCAGGAGCAAATCACGATCATAATCAGGTCAATAATTACCTCACAGTTGAGAGATTACATTCATCCCTTCAGAAGTCACTGGTTTTCTTTGTTCATCTAACGGCAAAGTTTCCTTTGGTCCTTATCTTCCTCCTGATCATCTTGTACGCCATCCCTGCCAGTGCAGCCATTTTAGCTCTTTATGTTCTTATCACAGTCCTATTTGCTCTACCATCATTTCTTATATTGTATTTTGCTTACCCTAGTTTGGATTGGCTTGTCAGAGAAATCATCACTTAGATTTGGCTAGTACATAAAGAAGTTCCATACCCTCAATGCCATCCGTTACGTAATCCGATGACTCCCCATTCTCCGAGACTGCTTGCCTCAAATGTTTGGTGTCAAAGCCAATAGATTTTAGTTTTCCCCCAAAATCTTGCTCGCCTATGGGCTCTTCATGTCTTGTACAATTTTCTGTTGATTGTGGTTGAACGTAGTTTCTGTACTTATAGTTTGCTTCAGAGGCCCTGCATGCAGAAGCTCCCGTCTTCCAACATTTACTGCGTGGTGGATCTTCAACTCTTGTAATTACACAAAATGTTTATTATTATGAGGGTTTTCTCAATTGCTAGTTTGTACGGTGACATTTTTATTGAATTTATGTAGTATGGCTGTTGCCGTTGTGTATAATTATCCAATCTTTGCATCCTTGTAGCTTTTGAAAGAAAGCATTCTATGTTGGTTGGCCTGTATCTTGAGCTATTCTAACCTAATATTTCTTCGTTTTTTTAGTTTCTGGAATCAGCTGAGATCTTTTCCTATATGGTAGTTTCTACATGGACTCTATTCTTGCGAGTTGTTGAATTGGAATGTTACAGCTGAAACCGAATTTTGACATTTTAGCTTTCAACAATGGTTTGTCATCAGCTACTAGATCTGCCACTCTGTGCAGTACTGAGCATGATGTGCACCGCAAAGTTACTTGGGGTAAAAGATGCAAATGTTGATCATTCCACCACGCGGGGCTGGCTCTAATCGATAGATTGATTCACTATAGCGAAGTATTAATACCATTACAACATGGGAGATTCAGGATAGGCTATGTCTTGTGCTACAATAGTCGAGGAAAAGAAAATGTAATGGCGTAAAACATATACTGTGAGTGAATTTAACGACCGAGTGAGGCTGAGCTTTGGAAGACGTAGCATGTCCTTTGCAGTATACACAATTACTGGAGGATGTTCTTTAAATTTAGCCAATATAATCTGAATTCTGATTTAAGAGATCATCAAGTTAACATCCAGTAGTTATTTAGGTCCAAAAATTAAGTTGGAATACTTGGTTCTGGAAAATTCTTTTGTTTTCGTTGCTTGCCCGCCATCCAAAATAACGCCACATTTCCAGTACATCCACGTAGGAAAAACCCAACACAGACAACCCTCCACGTGTCACAAACATAGCCTGGAAATTGCAACTCGAGTTGCTCTGTTAACGTTATACATTCACACGACACAACTCCCACTCGAGCTTTCTTGTTCTGGTAAAAACTTCAGGAAATAATGGCAACAGGAATCTCCATTTCTTCCCCGAAGTCTACAATCTTACAGAATCCAGTATCTTCCTTCAAAGACCCAAATTCTTCTTTTCTTGGTGGGTCCTTGAAGGGTGTTCCTTTACAGTTAAAACCCAGAAACAAAAGAAGAGACAACATCAGTTTGGTGGTTGAAGCAGCAAGCAACAGCTCCACCACAACGAGCAGCAGTGAGACCAAGAGTGGTGGAAGGTTTTATCTTAACTTTACTGGGTTCCCTTTCCCTCTTGGTCCTTTCCTTAACAGACGCACTACAAGAACTGAGGTCAGTTTCCTGTCTTCGTTTTACCAAAAAAAAAGTTTCCTGTCTTCAACTTCTCTGGAAGAAAAAGGTGTTTCTATCAGTAATTTAAGTTCGTGAAGAATTAATTTACATTACTGTAAGGCATCATCTATTGTAGCAAAGTAATGTATGGGTTCACGCAATGCTGTTTTGTAGAATTGCCTAGTACTGGAGTTGTATGTGGTTAAATAAGTACTAGTCGCACCTAAGGATTTCCACTTTAGGGAACAAAAATGTCAGCCTTGCTAAATGCTGACTTGACTCGATAGTGAATGGAAAAAGACTTTCTTTTATCAAGAATGGAAAAAGACATTGTAAGTTCAATACGTGGGAAAAAGCAATTGATAAAGGTAGATACTTGCTTGATTCGTTAGTATGCTGATATGAATTGTACCTGAAAGTTTGCCTGTAGTTATTGCCATTTTCCGAAAGCAAAAGGGGTGAGATCTCAAGTCCGAGCCTCATCTTTGAAATTGACAGTATAAAAAAAAAATTACGGGAAGTTCTACTTCTAATAGATCAAATTTTCATTATCTTCTTGGTTTATGTCCTTAGGCAGTAAAAGGTTGCATATGGCTATTCGAGCAAGAGCAAGCCTTAGGCTTCAGCAGTGTTTCAACAAACATTCGAATGACAGTCATTAAGCTCAAATCAGGAGGACTATGGGTCCATGCCCCCATTGCTCCAACCGAGGAGTGTATTCAGGTTGTTGTTCTTACATGAAAATAATAGTTAATCTGTCCATTAGTCCATGTACTTAGATGTCTTCTGTCGCATGTCTGTTTCTTTTGATTGCTGATGTCTTCTAGTTACATTTACTTCTTCTGTCTCAACGCATTATAGAAACATTTCAAGGATTGTGCCAACTTTCCGATTATTGTGTTTCAACCTTGTTTGGTTGGTGTAGTTTAACTGTTGTTACTGAAGCTGCCTCATGAGGTTTAATGCAGATTGGAAAATTGTGGTAGCTGAATTTGCAGCTAGTTTGCAATATGAAGCCCTTCTTTAAGTAAATTTTCTGTACCATAGCCTAGTGACTGGCAGCTGTAACATCATCCTTTTTAAAAAGTATCCAACAACACTGCTTTGCAAATAGAAATCTTTTAGCATAAAGTCTTGAATCAATGTTTTGGATGGTGTGCAAAAGTTCCAGGCTTTATTTGCTCTTAGGTTGCAATATGAAGCCCTTCTTTAAGTGAGTTTTCTGTACCATAGCCTAGTGACTGGCAGCTGCAACATCATCCTTTTTAAAAAGTATCCAACAACACTGCTTTGCAAACAGAAATTTAGCTAAAAGTCTTGAATCAATGTTTTGGATGGGTGCGAAACTTCCAGGGTTTATCATTGATTCTACTTTTTCCTCCCAGTTGCCCCTACTACCCACTCCGCAAAACATTGATGTCTCCATTACTCCTGCATTTGGTATCTTGCCGATTCTGCAAACTTAGAAATTGATCTTATCCTTGCAGCTAATAAAGGAGTTAGGAGCTCCAGTAGAATACATTGTCCTGCCTACATTTGCTTATGAGCACAAAATTTTTGTGGGTCCATTTTCTAGAAAGTTTCCAAAGGCACAAATATGGGTGGCCCCAAGGCAGTGGAGCTGGCCCTTGAATTTGCCACTTGAGTTTTTTGGGATATTTCGTGCCAAAATCTTGATAGATGAGGATATGTCTGCCCCTTGGGCTGACGAGATTGAACAAAAAGTCCTAAGCTCGCCAGAAGTTGGTAATGTGAATTAAATATACACTAATCAAACTCTTTTTAGATCAATCAGAATGCAGAGGAAAACTTTTTTGCATTGTTTTCAGGGATTGGACCATATGTTGAGGTAGCGTTTTATCATAAGCGATCAAGGACATTGCTGGTAACAGATGCTGTAATTTTTGTCCCAAGAAGTCCACCTGAATGTATCAGCAAAGAATCCTTGTTGGCCTCAGCAAAGAACGGCTTGGCTGTAAAAATTCTCAGCAAAGGAAAGCAAGTCCCTCAGGAACCAGTTGTTGACAACCAGATGAACCGACAAAAAGGTTGGTCCTGTAGCCCATTTATGATGCTGATAGATTGAGGCTTCAGCAAATATGGATTTGATGAATCTTGTCTTATTTCAGGGTGGGAAAGGATGGTTCTCCAGATATTGTTTCTTGGTCCATCTAATCTATTGGAACCGAATGCCAGCTTTGGTCAGATGTCACAAAAGTTGATTGTTTCTCCCATTGTGAAGACTCTGGTCTTCAGCAAAGTTCCTGAAAAGGTCACTTTGAAACAAACTTTGTTCATTTGTGGTCAATTTGCTGGCTTTAGATGATAATACTGGCAACAGAACAATCACACTTATGTTTCTTTGATAAGATAACACACACTGTTGAACTAGAAGGAATATTAAGTGAGTTTTACCTGTTAACCTTGCCTTGATAGTACATTGAAATCAAAGGGAACCTAATTTCTTTATCAGAATGATTAGCATTGTTCTGAATTATGCTAACTTTTATGCTTGTTAAAATGTCAGGTCAGGGATTGGATTGATAGGATTGCCCGGGACTGGAAATTCAAAAGAATAATCCCTGCTCACTTTGCTGGCCCGATAAATGCAGGCAGGTCTGAATTCTTAGCTGCATTTGGATTCCTGGATGATCTCCTGGGTGAGCGTTATGTTACTCGGCCTTCACTATCTCTTTTGTTCACATCTCTTATGGGAAAAGCTGCCAGTTACTTCCCACCAGATGACATGAAGACCTTATCATCCCTTGATCAGTTTTTAGTCTCGGTTGGAGCTGTGAAGAAGACAGTTTCGGGGCGAAAGAAAAGCCGCAAATTTATCTACTAGGTTACCCACATTATAATTTATACACAACTGTACATCAAGCATTCATCATGTACTGCTAGCTCAGATTGCTTAAAAAGAATACACATACAGTTTTGATGACCTGGTGTTAGATGTTTCATGTTATATTAGACCGAAAAGGTATATTAAAGTGTATCAGAAAGCTAATTTCTTATTCCAATACTTTGTTTAGCTAAAGAAATTCCTTCTGCACTTTTCTCTACAACTTAAAACAAGAAAAGTTTGTTGTGGTAGCAGGAAAAACCTATTTGGGGTCTATGTATGTTAGCACAGGCAGTGCAAGTGCGTGTACACTATGAAGATGAGAAACCCTTAGTTCTATTTCTGGCCAGCTACTAATTATGATAGTTGGTATTCAGCCATTTATTTAGCACAGAAGCTGGCTTGAAAATATGACAGGCACCTTGAAGTAACTTCTTCCTTTTGATTACCAACTTCGCTATTAATGTTCTACCTTTTTTGAGTCATTCTTAAGTTTAATAGACCTACATGAATTCTAGCTCAAGCTCTTAAGCAACCAGGGCCAACTATTCTAAGATTAATAGATATATCAGTAATGGCTCCAGAGGTCCAGGAAAGATTACTTAATGGCAAACAGCAGAAACAGCTAGCTAGACAGGTTCTTTTATATACTCCCTAAAGAAACGGTCTTTATTTGGTATGAAAGCTTCCTGTGAATAAATTTATGACCCTTATTCCATTACAGGAATCAGAAAATAAATTTAGAATGAAGCATTGACGAACAATATGAATATTGTATGGCTGCCTGCAATTTAGCTGAAGCGTCTGTGTCACCTTCTTCAACTGAAAACTACGCCACCAAAACCATAATTAAGAAAAGCAAAATGGAAACATTGATTCAACACGAGTGAGAGGCACACACAGACACGTGCAGGGCCACTTGCAAAAATGTGAATGTTAGAGAAGATAAATCACAATCCACGTGGTACAAAACACTTTATTTTCTTACAAGATAAAAACGCCACTTGAAAGAACATGGGTGGATCTGAAACAAGGACCATAAGAGTGAGTGAGTGAGTAAGAGAAGAGAGAATCCAAGGTGATTTTCTCTTCTCCTGTTTCTTTGGTTGTCGGTTCTCTCTCTTTTCTTCTTTTGTATTTTTTTTGGCCCCATGACGTTGACAAAACTTTAGGGCATGCCTCCATGCATTGATGCAGCCATCTTGTTTTCAAATTTCCCATCCTAGCTAGAAATGATTCAAGGAACATGTACCTTTTTCCCCCCACAAAGAAAGGCCGTGGCTTTATCTTGGAAAAGCCAATTGTCCAGCCTTTAAGCTTGTGAAATGCCAAGCAGAAACCACAACACTAAAAAAAAGATCATCTCCTTTCCTTGGAGTGTGAGAAACAGTATCCAAGAACATGTCAACCAACTAGTGCAATCTTTAATAGAATTGTAATTGGTGGCCAGTGAGCAATTAGTTCCGTGATTGGAGGACTCAGATTGAGGGAGACTTGTAAGGAGCCTTGAAGTGGCTAGAGTAAGTACATGATAATCTAGATTGATATGTTAATAATGATGTAATTCGTGATATTAACACCAATTGGATGTTTTGTGTTGCTTTATCATTAATCGCTATATATAAGCATCATATGATTCATAGCAACGCATTGGATACCTATCATCACGCACACATCTTGCATTATCTTTTCTTTTGTCTTTTTGCTACAAATACAAGTTAGCATAACCAAAACAATGCATATATAATCATAATTAATCATAACCAGACCAATCCATTTGCATTATGTTCTGGAAGATTATGATTGGGAAGACAGACGCCATTAAAATTCAACTGAATACTTTAGAAACAAAAAGCGGCCCATTGGTAAAAATTATTGACCCAAGTTAGTCAATCATCTTGTATTTTAGCTGGTCGGTGGATTTTTTTATGTAAGAACAAGCTTGACTTCGTTGCATGGAAAATTCGCAAGTTTGGTTAGCGACAAAGTCCTTGGACTTACCATTGAATTTTTTTGGATTGAAGTTTCTGGAAGTTCACCCAAGGAAGCTGGATATTGAAGCCATTAATTTGCTCACATGAGAAGCATTTAAGTCCTTTATTTTACTTTTCCCCAACATGGAAAGCCTACCAAATATAGAAAGTGCCAAATTGGTGTTTGCATTGGTAAAATTAGAGAACGTTGTGAGTTGGTAAAATGGTCAATGAAGCTATAGCCTTACCATTAGAGAAGAACTTGGAACATTAAATTTAGAGAATGATTGAGAAATGCGCAAAATGCTTGAAAGAAAGAACTAGTATGATAACCATATAAAAAGCATCAATAAACTACTAACCGACCAAACCAGAAAAAAATATATAAAAGCATTATCTAAGATCTGCTGCATACCCGATATTCAATTGGAAAGAAACATCTCTAAGCAAAATAAAGTACTATAACTTGCTTTCTTGTACTTTGTTTTTTAAATTATTTTTCATCTTCCTACTTTGTTGCTGAAGTCTGCTAATGCAATAGCGCCGGAGTCGCAGGAATTTCCAAATGATCCTAGTACTACTAGTATCCAATATCGATGCTTCACTCAAGCCATTAATTACAAAAATTTCAAAGTCTACCAATTTTTTTTCATCATTATCTCTTGCATCCATGTCAAACATTATTGATAACCTATAGATGAAGGTCGGCAATAATTGTTAAAATCGTTGATAAATATTGGCATTGTCAATAGAGTTATGCGGTGGGGTTGGATGGCATTTTTTAGCATAATGAGACATGATGCCCCTTTCAAACATCTTCTTAAATAAGCAAAACTTTTATGGACCGATTTTTCTTTAAACAAACAAATACTTTCACTCATTTGCGAATGGTGGATGTGACTTCTATCAATATAGTAGGCTAACAAACGTTGAGGAGTCATAACTACCATTAAAAGAATATATATACAAATCGAAGGAACTCAAATAAAAAAATGGGGAAATGTTGAGAGTGTAACATCGTATATTTAATGACTGGAATATTACATGACACTGCCTATATTAAATTTCTTCCTATATTTCTCTATGTCTTTCATATGTCTTTCCCATCTATAATATCATGGAGAAAAAACGACCATTTTGGGTGCATAATGACATTAAATGACCTCGCTATTTTTTTTTCCTTTTCATCAGTTTTTTTTTTTTTTGACAAATCGATTGAGAAGAATCTTGCAAGAACTATTTCATGATCAGATTCTTTCCTCGCTAGGACAAAAAAAAGGGTGATATTTGTCAAAAAAAAGACAAAAAGAAAAGGTGATATTTACGAGAAAAATCAGATACTCATATAGAGACAACCAACTTGATTGGGATTTACTTTCCCCAATAGATTTTCCCTTGATTTTCGCACAATAATGGCATTGATAATTTGATACTATACACTAAAACGGAAAAATCTAGGCCTAATTTAAAATGAGCCAATTAATATCCACAACTCCCAATAAAAGCCTCCCTTACAAATGTCCATATTACATTTTAGGGCTAAAATCTCGCATGTTTACTCAGAGATTATCGGATAAAAATCTGATCTTCTTGAAACTTCCCATTTTCAATTTCAAGCTGCCCATTAATACCAAGAATCAAAATTCATAACCTTTTTGTACAAATACTAGTAGTCATCTTTATCATCTTTGGCAAGTATGGATTAGAGAGGCATTTTCTTAGGCTTAACAAACAAGTAAAGAAATAAAGAATAAATCTTTATCCCCATTGGGAGGGATTAGGGAGGCACTTTTTTTTGGCTTTAACAAAAGAGAAAATTAAGGATAAGAAGGTGAAACGGTAGAGTTTAATAACAACAAAACACAGCTTGTACTTAAGACTCGTGAGAGAAAAAGAAACGCCCAACACCACCAAACACCCAAAAACCAGAAAACAGTTGCTTGCTTGCACGATCTCTTGACTCTTTCGTGGAGAGCAATAAAAACCCACAAAGACAAAACCCAAAAACCAACACAACTGAAACAGAACTGAGAAACAAAAACAAACACAGTCGCGTTATTTTCTCCTACCCTTTTGTTACCTGGCCCTTCTTCTCCCTTTGGTTTTGCTTTCTTGTTAAGGAGGAGAAGTCTGTTTCTTTATTCTTGATCAAGAATACTCAACTGCAAAAAGGTATTTATTCTTCTCCATCATAACTTCCCTTTTCGCTTTCTGTTACGCGTTTGTTTGTTTTTTTTTTTGTTGTTCTTCCTTTTCTTTTGGGTGCCACTTCGTTTTTTTCTGTACCTCTATTAAAGCACCCTTTTTTGATGGCAAATGGGACTTGGGGCTTTCGTTTAGCTAATTGGGTTTGCTTCAAGATAGGATTTTGGTGATGAAGTTATAGCCAAGCGCCTTCCTTGGTGCGTTTCTTAGCTCTTCTTTGTCTGTTATTGCTTTTTTGTTCTTATGTTGTCTTTGGAACCTTCGCTAGTTGTTTTTATTATCTTTTGTTTATTATTCCCATATCATGCTATTGCTCTGAAGCTTTTGTGAGATCATTGAGGCAGAGTAAGAGCTTCACGCTTGTGTTTGATCTGTATTGAATTTAGGCTTGTTGTTCTCTTTGTATTTCAGTTATGACAAATTTTTTTGTCTTAAAAATGTTTATTATGTTTATGTGTACGTTGATAAATGATTTGTAATCGTTGCGTTACTGATGCGTTTTTCATGTTACCATGCCCTTGAAATCTGTGCATTTGTTTAGTGATGGATTCTGGAATTGGCATTTCACCTGTTTAGGTACACCTAACATATGTGATTGTGAAAGGTAGAAGATGCGTATTCACGTGATAAGTGTTTCAATGTACTCCATGGTGTTGCTTTGAGGCTCTTAATGTCAGTCAGAGTTATACGATCCAATTCATCAGTTTCTTTATTGGTTTTTCTGTTGCTTGATTATGAGATTTCCAAGAGCTCTACTGCCATCTTCTATTCTTTGTGAGCTCATATTTACTGGTGACTTGTGCTATCTTCCAGACAGGATAAAGTTTCTTTCTTGTCCCTTAGACTAGTTTTTCCCGTCCACTCCCGGATGTGAAATGCAATTCAGCTTCTAAAATACAAAGATTGTTAATGACTTTTAGATTTTCTTGAAATTATTCAAAGGATGATTTGGGAATGTGTAGTTTTTTCTCTTCCTTGCGCTGGCAGTCAGATGCTAGTTGGACTATTTTGTGAAATTTTGCTTCTAACAAAATCAAAAGGACCATACTAACTAGCTGCACCTGGTTTTCAGGACCTCTACTTCATCTTTTTGGTCTCGTTGTATTTCGAATATCCCATGGCTGAGCAGAGTGCAAAACTGCCAGTGAAGGCTAGATCAACCAAGGGAAGTGGAGGTAATCCAAGGAGATACTCCACGGGACAAGTGATCTCTTCAGAGAGTGGAGAAAAGATTCTTCCTCACTATCTCCGAGCTTCTACTGGCTCCTGCCATGATTTCTGTAAATACGGGAGGAAACATGAATCTGAAGAGCAGAAGATTAGGATTCCATTTCCAAAAAGGGTGGCCAAAAAGCTACCTGATGACCAGTACTCTGGAGAGTTTCAGCTGGAGAATAAGTTGCCGGTGGCTAGGCGCCAATCTTTTCCTGATTCAAAAATTCGTTTACTAAATATGCCTGCTATCAGCAAGCAGGATCTATCAACAAAATCAGTTGATAGCCGAAATCCAGCTTTTAGTCGAGTTCTTGCAAAGAAAAAGGAATCAGTTGAGGATTTGGTAACAAAATCGTTAGACAGCCCCAGTCCGGTGCTCACAAAAGTTCTGTCCAAGAAGAAGAAATCAACAGGGTTTGCACAATCACATGGCAATCAAAGTCCACTTACAGGTACACCAGCCGATGAAAAGACATCGATGCATGGAGTGGCGAAGGAATCAGTTGTCAACCAAGGTTTGGTGTCCAGAGAAAATGGGACTGAGAAGAAGACATCTTCACAACGGAGGAAAAAGACATCAGTTGTCAAGCTTAGTAACTTGCCTGATTCAGAAACCCATCTTGCCTCAAGAGGCATAAAGCTGGATGTGCCATCTCCTGAGAGACCAGATGCTGTTTTGGAGGAAGCTTCATCAAAAGCTAAAGGAATGAACCGCAAAACGCATGCTAATTCTTTGAAGGCAAAAATCTCTTCTCCTGACTCTTCAAAAGTTTTAACTGGAAGAAGGAATACTGATGTCAAGACAGGACAGAGGACCAGAACTCCCAGAATAGCTGTGAAGAGAGTATTACAAGCATCCCCAAGAGCTTCATTGTCTTCTAGAAGTTTTATTGGTGGTCAGGCAAGAGGACTTGCATCCCCCAGAGCTTCATTGTCCAGTAAATCTTCCCTCATAAAAGTTGCAAGCCTAAGGGCTAAGAACAATAGGGGTCTGAGAGTTGCTTCTCCTCTGAAGAGTCAGAAAAATATTAAAGAAGCTGAAACTGAGCAGCCAAAGTCTGGAGCTATTGATCCTTACCATTCAACGGATGAACCTCAAGAACCTGATGGTGGCAAAGTCGAGGAGAGGACATTGTATGTCATCAAAATGGAAGGCGATAATAAATATGTGGAGTCTGACCAAAATGAAAATGTTTCTGATGAATCACCTCTGCCTGCACAATCACCACCCAAATCTTCATCTGCAATAAGTCATGAAACTTTTGAGGAGTTTCTGAGCAAAGACTCCGAGTTTGATTACGAGTTCGATTATGATGAAAGTGAGTTCGTGGAAGACGAAATTGATTTTGATGCAGAAGATGTAGAGGGATTTGGTGAGGAACAGGAAGATGAAGAAGGTTTTAAAACAGAACAGAAAGGGAGGCTTGCTAGGGGTTCAAGGCTTTCTCTCGACAGCAAGAATGACCAACCTATCAAATTACGCTTCAGAAGAGGAAAGGTCATTGAAGTTCAGTCTGAGAACAATGGTCCTAGGAGGCTTAAATTCAGGCGTGGTAGGGTGTTAGCAGTGCAGCAAAATCTCAAAACTGATGGCCGGAAAATGTCAGAGAGAGGAGGCATTGATGATGACTCAACCGATGCCAAGGCTGATTCAGAGAAGATTATTCTAAGACATCAAGATGGGCATGGAAAGAAAGATGCCCAGGGTTTGTTCAATAATGTCATTGAAGAAACTGCAAGTAAGCTTGTTGAGACCAGGAAAAGTAAGGTAAAGGCCCTGGTAGGTGCTTTTGAAACAGTTATTTCCCTCCAGGATCTTAAGCCCTCCGCCTCTTGAAGTTGCAATGCTAGAGAGAAAACTAACGTTACATGGACATGCGAAGAGAACTGGAAGCAGGAAACTTTTTCTTTTTTGCCCAAAAGTTCAGCTGCCTTGTAAATGAATGATGGGAAAATAAGCTGTTAAGGAGGAAAATGCATTCGCCAAGCTTTATATGAATTTGCTGGATTGCTTCGTTTGACATTAGATAACCTGGATCTAGAGTTTGAGGAAATTGTTCTGCGAGTACTAATATTTGACATGTACATTTCTTGGGAGGGTTCTTGGTACATTATTTTCTGTCATGTGAATAAAACCGATACCCCCATGTAACATGGGCTGGAAAGAAATCTCTGCAACTTGTTTTATAGTTTTTGGTTTGTTATTTGTTGCTTTCGGTTCCCCCTATGATGAATAAAAGACCTGTTTCTCTTGGATGCTTATTTTGTCCTTGTTGAAATCAGTAGTTACTCTGATTTCCAGTCCACAAAACCCTTGGAGTTTAATGAACTTATATGTATGATTCATTTACCAGAGCTTTTGAGGGCATGAATTGTGTCATATTTTCTTCAGTTCTGGAACATAGGTATTCTCTTTAGCCTACTTGTTTATGCAAATGACATCATGTAACTGGGACAATTTTAGAACCCTCATGGGGACACAGAACACACTTTTAAGTAAGATTTGAGAGATTAACCCCACAAAAGAAAGCAGCAGATTTGAGAGGAAGTATGGCGATTTTAGAATTAGTTGGCATATGCATATCAATCATTCCTATCACCAAGTCTGGTGGCAAAGGCACATCAAGCTGTAATAGAGGCTGGATGGAAGGCCTCAACCGCGGGGCATGGCCGCATGGGCATGTAGTAAATGGGTTATTATGACTTACTTCCAAGTACCTAATCATATGTTCTATTTGTACAACTGAAGACAAACCAACTGCGGCTAAGAACTAATTGGGCCAAAAGGCCTTCCTTGGTGGGTCTTCCAAATTTATGACCTGTAATCTTGGACATGACAAACCCCGTTATTTTCTCTGATATTAATCATCTCTTAATATTTAAGTTATGTTGTTTTTACTACAATAAACAGGAAAATTTTTGGTTTCCGACAACACATTTTTGTTATAATTGCAACTTAACTAACATCTTCATCAATAAGATTTTCTATTCGAAAGTTGCAAATGAAACAAAAAAATAGTTTTGAAATTTTTCTAATGATTTAATAGACTTGGCTCGATTCAAATTGGATTATTCATGATAATGAGTCTCTAAGTACTAGTAATACTAATTAAACCCAAAAGAAAATAAATCAAGTCATCACCTAAATAGAGTAGATTTCCCCTGAAACTGCAGTTTCACCATCACTTGTCAGTCTTTTCCCTGAAACTAAAACCTTCTTTAACTTTAACTTTACTGTTTGTCCTAACCATCATACTTTTTTATTAGCTTTAGCCAATTAAGGGACGGCAAAGAGGCAAAAAAAAAAAAAACAGTAACAAGACAAATGTAAAAAAATCTAAACAACTGCACACATAGACAAATGATGTGGTTTAAGAATCTTTTCTCTGTGGACGACAGTTTTAGTGCCTTTCCTTGGCATTCCGTATCCGTACCATAAAATGTCCAGACAAAAAATTATTCAAAAAAACCCAACAGTTAAAAAAGAAGAACAAAACCAATGGGCTAATCTCAACGACCAGTCGGTCACTTTCGCCTAAAACCCACCACCAATCAACTCGCTGACACATAAGACAAAGGGGTCCCCACCATTCCTTCCCATGCAGTCGCCACCTAATCATCCCAGCTGTCACGATGGACGTGACGACCAGCAACTTGTCTGTGCTTTAAAACAACAACTGCCTCTGTCACCCTATCTGTTTCAAAGCAAATAAGTACCCTTTATATTTTATTACTAGTTAAATTTTCCTACTTGTATATTGTTGTATACTACTTGCTATATGTTTATGGAAGCCCAAGCCGTCTCTTCTTCTCTCTGTTTCTCACTCCCATTCTCTGCATTTGGTATCCATATCTCTGTGTGAGGTGGGTTTTCTCTCTTGGACCAAACTACCCATCCTAGAAAGCAAAAGTGACAATCTTTTTGTTGCATGTAAGCTGGTCAAAGTTTTGGTCTTTTTCTTGTTGACGAATTTGCCAAATTTTTCGTTCTCATGTGTGCAGATTTTTCTACTCCTTTGGGTTTTCAGGCCACAAGGAGAGGATACTTGCTTGGATGAGGTGAGAAATTGGGGTTTTGATTTCATCATAATTACGATCCAGTCCATTCTTCTAGCTTTCTCAGCCTTTTGTTTTAATTGTTTTTTTTTTTGGTGTGGGGTAGTGATTTAGTTTGTGTTTTATTATTGTTGTTATTATTTTTCAAATACTGATTCCCATAACCAGAGATGGTTTGTGAAGTGGGTTCTCTTAGTTAATATCTGGGGAATTCAATGGGCTTTGGTCAAATGTCTTGAAGTTTGATCAGTGGTGTCTGATGGATCTGAATTTTTCCACAGCTGACATGCAATGAGAAATCTGCCCAAATTTGTATCTGTTTATGTGATGTGGGATGTTTTAGATGCTAGAATTAAGACAAGGTCTGGAGCTTTGAATAGGCGGTGATTTGTCTTTGTTGGGAAAACATATTCAAATGGCTTGTCTTAACTGTGCCTGGTCTTCACTTGCACGCATTTCGTTCTATTACTTATGCTAGACCTTTTTTTTTTTTGCTTCGGGAGGATGGGATAAAGTTTTTGTACCAATGCACAAGGTTTTCTTGTCATTATCTTCATCTTTGTCATTTTCCGCTGAGCTGCTGGTAGAGAAATCTTGTCTCTGTGAGTTTACCTTCTCCAAATTTGGGGAAGTTGCTTGGTGCATAAAAAGTCTTATGTTTGCTGTGAATATGGGACAATCTTCTCTTGTTTGGTTTTGCCTTATTCGGGCTAGTACTGTTAGTGATTTTCCATAACATGCAGTAGTCTGTTCTATGGTGTGTAAGTGTTATATTCTCTTTTTGACAGGCCTGGGCTCTCTAAAACTGTTGAGTTGAGGAATTATGAAATGCTGAAAGTTGTGTGTAAAATTACAAGTACATGTTAAAAGGCAGTATTCTTTTTTCTTCTTTTATTAGATTCTAGTTCGAGTAAAAGAAAAAAAAATGTTTTATTTCGATATCATAGACATGCAACTCTCATACAGGTGTATTTTACTCAAGAGTTCAAATAGTTCTTGCTGTTGTGCTTCTCATGTATGATTCCTTTGATGATGGTTGTGCCTCATTTGTGGTTCTACACGCTTTTTTAGTGTTGTTGACATGAGACATCTATTGCTTTTTCTCATCGAATCTTTTCCTCTTCGTTGAGCTCTGTGGCAGCTGTATTCTAATTGACTGTTCACCAATTGCATTACGATATTTTTATCTTTGTTGCTGGACTGAGATATGATTTGTCAAAGTCATCACTGTAAAATTGTAGACTGCTAGCAGTGCTGACCTTTAGTGGAACTTAAAGCAAGGATGAAATATGGTGTTTCTTGATTTTTGCTTTTTTCTCTACTAGGTGCTGAAGATGATCTTAACAAAGCAATATCGTTGCATTCACTCATCAAGCTGTCAATGCACAAAAGGGCATCTAAGTGAAGATGTGATCTTTTTAGTGTTTCATCAGCTGAACTGGAATCCTAAGCTGATAGCCACTCTCTCCTGTGTATGCAAATGGTTTGATGATCTTGCAAAGCGAGTGCTATGGAAGGAGTTCTGCCGAACAAGGGCTCCGAAGATGATGCTTGATCTGCAATCTAGTGGGAGTCACAGTGTTGATGGCAATTGGAGGGCGCTTGGAAAGTTGCTTATTTACTGTTCAGGTTGCAGCAAAGGTGGTCTGTTCAATAGCATCCACATCCCTGGTCATTTTGTTTATAGGACTCGGTTCTCCAGAACATCCGGGAAGAGCTTTCTTCTGCCGCAATGTAGAACAGATGTCTTGTATGTTTCTGACCCTTGTGAACATCTTGACCAAGGGGATGAAGGGGATGTTGGTTTTTTCCGAGGAATTTTCAAGTCATTCGCAATGTCAAAGGTTCGAAAGATGCTGATTAAAAAGGGGGCTCGACTTCATCCAACAGAGGTATGCCCTTATTGTAAGGCAAAGTTGTGGAGCATGCAGCAAGCTGAAATGATACCGCAGAGTGCCAGCTGCAGGTTGGGTGCCTATGAGGATTGCATTGATTATTATGTTTGTCTTAATGGACATATGCTTGGAATCTGCACTCTCTTACCATTATCTGATTCCGAAGAGGCATCTGAGTTGGAGTGATGGTTCAATAAAAGCAGGTACTTTCCTTCCCCCTGTATTCTCATTCTGTTTAGGTAAGGGCTGAGCTAACGTCAGAAGACTTGATTTATGTCAAAAAGATGTCTACTTTTCTACAAACGATGAAGTAATGAACTTTTGGATGGGATCTATGTCATTTGCATCTTGTCAACAAGTTTTCATCAATGATCGGACTTGGCAATGCAAGACTTACTTTTGTGGCCCTAGCCTCTGCACTGGAGGTATCATGGAGCATCGTCTCTTCCAATATCAGTAGTCAATAATATCACTTGATCCTGTTGTACCATTATGACGCTCTATTATGGAACTAACTTATGAGAAGCAAGGGTGTTTATTCTAACTTCCCACTTGGAATTTCCTGCCCCTTCTGTTTTGTGCCTAGCCGCCTATTACTTATTCGTTCCTTTGTCAGTTATATCGCAGGCTTGGATTTTGTTTCATCCTGTGTACTTAAGAAATGGAGATGGGATGCTCGATAAAAACTCTGTTTCTTTATCCTGAAGCTGAAATCAACTATCGAAGTTCATCTCAACTTTCAACCGTGTTTCATCTTGGTCTTGCCCTCTCCAAATGTTTAATATTGTTTGAAGGGCTGGAGGCTATGGCTGACCATTTAGTTCTAATCATCCTTTAATCATTGTGAGCATATGGTACCATGTACATTCTATGTATGGCCCCATATATGTATTTCAACTGCAGATTACAATGTGCCTAATTCATACGTCCTTATTGTTTATGAATTGTATTACCAGTTTGCTTGATTTGTGCAACATTTGATAGAATCTAATGGGTAAGCTCTTCTCTGTATCTTCTTGCTTGTTGATTATAAATCCAGTTCACTTAATTCTCTCTGAAAATTTTGATACAATTCACTGGATAAAGTCTTGTTCTGATGTTATTAGGATGAATGGTATGTCAAGTTATGTTGAGATTTGAGTTGCAGGAAGGACTGAAATTAGTATTACACATTAAATTAGCAGCTCTTCATTTTATTAGAAAGACATGAAAGCTGAAACTGCAGGTGGAAGAATTTGGAATTGGACTTCTAAAGGCTCCCACAAGTTTCAGAAATACTGCTTCAAAATTACCGATTTGCAACCGACATGTATAACCCCCAGTAAGATTCTCCTAGAAAGTTGCAGAAAATAAGGGGATAAAAAGTCTCATAGCAAATGATAAGGAGTCGTCTGATTCGTTCCTGTAATCCAGCGGTTGCACGTGCAGAATAGACAGAACTGACGAGATAAGTCTTTAAAACATATCTGCAATTGCACGATATATCTGGAATGGGACACCATACATAGGGGTTGTATACTCAAAAAGTAGTATAGATGCAATGATGCAACGTAACCAAGTAGAGCATTTAGTGTAAACTACAAAGAGAAGCTACGTCAGGTAAATAGGCTTTTCTCGTTGTTCAAGATAAGCTCATATTCCATTATACAGCATCTACTACTTCAACAACGGCGGCGGCGGATCTGTAGGTCAGATGGTCTGCTGCTACTCTGCTTCAAGATCCTTCCTCAGGTTCCAAGTCCAATCCTGATATGCTCATCTTCCCAATGTTGACTAACACGAAAACAAAAACCAAGGAGAATTAGTCTATAACAGACTCACAATTGAATAATGATTATGAGAAAAGTAATGAGCATAGCTTCTGTTGTCAAAATGAAACTTTGAGCAAAGTGGAATCAACGTAAGGCTTGGAAGGCAAGGAAGCATGCTGAAGTACTGTAATACTACAAGACATTGCTCAGCTAGTGAGCAACCATGGCCGCGGATTTAACGAGTTAAAGCGAAGCAATAGCGATCTAAAATTAGATGGAGACTAATTTCAAGTAAAGAATATTGGCTGTTGACAGAGCGACAATTCGTGAACTAGCTTTGGGTCAATAAACTAAGTGGGGTATCATCAGCATTCAAGCATCTTTCAATCAACCCAGCTAAAGTTGGTATCTTCAGTGTTGATTGCTATGACAAGGGTTTTGCAAAACGTCAAGTGTGATACCCAATAACCAATTCTATATTTCGTAACAGTATGTGGTCCGTTAAATCCAAAGTCTGTCTAAATGACTTGGGAACTATAGAAACATGAGAAGTTAAATGTTGAATGCTGAATGCCACTTGTTCATATATGTGCTATAATATGCATGAGAGCTGAAAGAGACTGCTTCACTTTGATGTCGGTATACAAACTTGTATCTGAAACATTCACAGGAAGCAAGGCATGTTAGTCATGTCGGTGCTCATTCCAAGTTTTGGAGTGAATAACATACCAATAGCATCCAACCCGGCCAACTTTGGCATGAACTGCCGGATATGGTCTTCTGCAGCAGTATCAGCTTTCAGAGTTTGACACTCAAATGAAACAGAAATTTTTCTCTTGCCATCCTTTTGCTCAACCATACCTACAACATCCTCCTCCCAGCTGAAAGAGATATAAGGCTCAGAATTGAAAACAGGACTCTGTCCAGAGTTAAAGCACTAACTGCTGTGGGTTTGACAACTAAAATCCCAATCAGTTGAATGAAAAAGTAAAACATAAATCCTATTAGATAACGTCAGGCTTGGAAAACTCAACAAATTAAGAGGGTAAGTTTGCAGCTGTTGAGTAAGCCAAAGCTGCTCATTATGCCCAAATCTTCTGAGATGCCATGCAAAATAAACTGATCACGAGCATAAACAGTGAAGATAAGGAACCAAGAAAGAATCATTGAATACTCATCAAGGAAGATAAAGGCAAAGCTCACAGCTGTGATCAGTCATATTTTCATCCATGGCTTACCCGTGTGCATGATCGACATTCTGGAATCGAGCACAATCATGGCCCCTGCACTCAACCACAACAACTTGTTCTTTTCCTCTCTGCAGGCATCAAGGAAAAACATATCAGACAACAGACACGAAGAAAGAAAGGGAAGAATAGACCTATAGATAGAAAACAGAGATGCACAAGACCACACATTGTAGTCGATTATTGTAAGCTTGATCAAGCGATAATCTTCACCCCTGCTGCATTCTCTCTCACAAGCTAACTCTGTTCACCAGAGACATACATTTCAAAATGAGACCACAGAAAGGATATATGGCAGATTCCAGAATAAAACTGACAAGAGAGTTGCCACATTGGCTTTGCTGGAATCTAAACCACAGCTAGATAGGAAAATGCCATAGTCGCCGTAAAGCAAACACTACAGGATATGTAGTTTGTTTCCATGCTCGGTAAGTCCCAGGCGTTTCCTCTCTCCCACACGCACATACAAACACAACTTTTAAGCATCCAATGCCATCAGTAGTAGCAGAATTACTAGCATCCCTCTACACTTAAAATTGCCATGTATCCATCTAGTATACAGACAGACATAAGGCAAGCTGGTAAGAGTTCAAAGTCAACACACAAATTTTCATACTCGGAAAAGGAAAAAAAAAAAATGGAATGCAAGTAGGAGCTAAACTTAAACTGGACTTTCGCACAATTAACCAACTAAGAACTCTCGACAGCTTGAGTATCAAAAAAGACTCCAAGTTTCAACCCACACAAAGAACGAACAACCTTAAAACATACCCCTACAAGGACAGACAAAAAGTACAACATATGCTGTGCAAAATAGAGGGAGAGGGGCAACGGGGGGGTACCAGAGCCATGAAGGCCATAGCAAACCGAGTGAGGAAGGTGGATAAAGTGGCCAGAGATGGAGCCATCTGGTAACAATGCTATTGATGCCACTCCTTCCTTCACGTCCTCCCTCCCTGATTTTACTCCTCCTCCTCCTCCTCCTCTTTCTCCTCCTTCCTCTGCTACACCCCAGACAAAGACGATCAAACACGAACTATTTAGCAAAACCAGTAAGGGACCAATTTATATGTGCAAAAACCAAAACACAATGGAAATTGAGAATGGTGCAGTTACCCATCAGTCAAAACCGTATCAAGATGGAAACTTTCGCTTGCTATTCGATTCTCTCGCCGGTTTAAATTTGTTGGTCTGCGTGTGAAAGAGAAGAGACGGTCTTGTTCAGGAACAGGCAAGCGTGTCTTAAAACGGTGCGTGTTGTGAGTGAGGAGTCGAAAAGGGTCCCAGGATATTTCTAGTTTGGCGAAGTACTACGTTGTCGTTTTCGGGGCTTTATATCTTGGCATTTGTCCATATCCTCCGGGCTCCTTTGTTCTTGAAACCTCTATCTCAGGTGACCGTAACAACGGTTCTGCTCAATTTGAACAGTTCTCTCTCCGCACTTTATCACAAAAAAGGTCACTTCTTTCACTCTCTGCTGAGTTGTGCCCCATGAAGTTCACGGCTTGAATATCCTTATTTGCTTGGTTGCCTCAAAAAGCTACATGGTTAGTGTCTTAGCTCTTCTCCTTGGTGTTTGGAAACCAAAGGTAGTTACTCCATCTGGGAAAGAGCCTGCTTTGTGTAATAGAGCAAGGTCGTGTGTTCTTATAGCTGGTTGGTTTTTGTTCTAAAGTACTTCCATTGAGGGCTTACCCAGGTTATCTCCTTAGCCAAGGTCTGGGGGGCCTCAATTATCTGCTAAGGTGAATAAAGGATAGCTGATTCTGTGCCATGTCTTCTGTTTATTGCTTTACATCTGGTCCGGTTATCGGAGAAGGATTGAGGAATCCAATTCCAGTTAGCGTGAAGTGGAATTGCATGCATATTCCTAGTTGTTGTGCAGATAGGACATGCAGGAGTACTTGGTTTCCATATACTAAAATGAAAATCCCAGAAATCATTTCAGTTTCTGGACTAACCAAGCTGAAGAATTCGTTTAGTGTATTACATGCGGTTGATGGTACGGATTCTTCTTTGGTCTCCCAAGAAAGGGAAGAAAAGGAATTGGTTGGCGATGGAGAAGATTTCTCTGGTGTTGTTCCTGAGGGATATAGTTTACCTCCTTGGGGAAATGTGATGGCTCAGCAGGAATCATATAGTGCTATTGAAAGTTCTATTGAAACTTCAACTATTCCGCAGAATGACATGGTCTCTTTGGATGAAACTAGGGTGCATTTTCTAGAGGAAACCGATGAAGGGGAGTTATCAAGAAGGATTTTGGTCCTTAGCAGATCTAACAGGACTAGAAGTGCAATGGAGCTGTTTAGGTCCATGGAATACTCAGGCCTACGGCCTAACGCACATGCTTGTAACTCGCTTATCTCTTGCCTCGTGAGATGCAAACAACTGGACAATGCGATGAGGGTCTTTGAGTTCATGAAGACAAATGAGATTGCTTCAGGCCATACTTTTAGTTTGATACTCAAAGCAGTGGCTGATATCCAGGGTTGTGATTCAGCCCTTGGCATGTTTGCAGAATTGGGAGGGTTTGCCAGAGGGAAGAACGATTTCGATGCAATTGTTTACAATACTATGTTATCTGTTTGTGCTAGAGCAAACAAGTGGGTTGAAACAACAAGAATATGGAGAAGCATGAAGGAAAATGGTCACCGTGGAACAGAGATTACTTACTCATTGTTAGTTAGCATTTTTGTTCGATGTGGCCAGAATAAGCTGGCTGTTGATGCTTACAGAGAGATGGTTCAAGATGGATTGAAAGCAAGACAAGATACAATGCAGACCACAATTGAAGCATGTTCGAAGCACGGAAAGTGGGATATGGCACTAGATATCTTCCAAAACATGTTGAATCAAGGATGGAAACCAAATCTTATAGCATGCAATGCACTCCTTAACGCACTTGGGAAAGCTAGGGAGGTCAAACTGGCCTTCCAGGTTTTTAAAACAGTCAAATCTATTGGTTATGCTCCTGATTCATACACATGGAACGCTTTATTGGGTGGACTGTACAGGGCAAACAAACATGCTGAAGCTCTCCAGTTGTTTGAAAGCCTGAACAGAGAACACAACTCTCAGTTGAATGAGCGTTTATACAACAGTGCTTTGATGTCATGCCGGAAACTTGGTTTATGGGATAATGCTCTGCAGGTTTTATGGCAGTTTGAAGCTTCCGGACAACCGGTTCCAACTGCATCCTACAATCTTGTTATTGGTGCTTGTAAGGTTGCCCGGAAACCAGAAGTTGCTTTGCAAGTTTATGAGCACATGGTCCACCAGAAGTGCACTCCAGACAGTTCCACGTATTTATCACTCATAAGGGTTTGCACCTCGGCATCACTCTGGGCTGAAGCGGAGAAGATTCTCGATGTAAGCCATTCCTTGGGGTTTTCATTTCAACGTCATCTTATTCACTTATCTTTTGGATGTCAATGTCCTTCTCTTTTTATATTTCGAAGGGCTATCACTGAAGCGCTTCTACCGAGTCTTCGACCACGCGTCTAACTTGTTCATCGAACTTGTTGTGTTCTTGCAGGTTGCACCCAAAGCATCTTTGTATAATATTGTCATCCATGGAATGTGTTTCAGAGGGAAGGTTGAATCAGCAAAGAAGCTATATCTCAAAATGCGCAGGGCTGGTCTCTACCCAGATGGCAAGAGTCGAGCATTGATGCTTCAGCACTTTCAAAGTGATTTATGTGAAACAAGCATGCCAGATTCACTTTAGTACGAAACTATCTCCCTGTAAAATAAATTCAGCGGACAATCTCTGCGCAGTTGCACTTCGGTCGTGCAACTAAGCCTGCAAATGCTCTTTCTTTGGGAATGCACAAAATTCATCCAATTTACGATCGTATTTGCAAGAGACAAAAACCGGTTGTGCGTTCAATGTTAAGCTCCTGTATTGATTAGGTTCACTGTTGCGCCAAGAGCTTGTTTTCACAAGTATACACAATCATTCAGTATCTTTACGTTGGAAACTCTTATAATTTACGGTTGGAAACTCTTAATAACTTCAACTTATGATTGTAATCTCTGTAAAGAACAAGAGGATATGAACTCGTAGTAATTGATCTATGAATCTTTCGCACAAAATGTAAGGCCTACATCTTACTAACAAAACATTTACAATGTCTGTGAAAGTTCTCGGTCATTGGCAGCAGCGCTATCTTCTTTATCTTCATCGGTTTTGACTCGCTTGAAGACTAGCTTCTGTTGGGGAAGCTGGCCATTGGAAAATGCTGTCACCTCTGTGTCTATCGACACCTTGTCCTCATCCTTGAATTCCCCTCGTAAAATACCCTTTGCAAGTTCGTTTTCAACATACTGTTGAATCACCCGCTTGACTGGCCTGGCACCATAGTTGGGGTCATACCCAAGACTCCCAAGAAGGTCTATGGCTGCATCGCTGACTGCTAATTTCATTTTCTTGTCTGCAATCCTCTGTTGGACGCGTTCAAGCTGCAACGAACAGGTAAACATCAAACAACTGAATGATACTACAAGCAATATACTGAATGGATAATGAGATGACATCCAAACCCATTCTAAACATGGTGTATGAGAAGGTTGCCGGCCCATTCTATACATACTGAAACTATACCTTATAGGCTAGGTATCATATTGCTTGGGTTAGGATGGGGTATAGGGTATATAGATATGTGTAGGATATATTAGGGGTGAGCAGGGGCTCCGTAGGTTTGACCAAAAAAAAAAAAAAAGAAAAAGGCTAGGATCATAACCAAATATGATTCAATGTTCAGAAATACGCTATCCTCAGACCAAGAAATTGTAAAGAAAAGATGCAATGTACAAAATTCACTGACGAGCAAAGCAAAGTACGCAAGCTTACCTGTAACCTGACAATACTGTTTATTTGGTCGCGTAGTAGGGGCTGGAAAACAATGTATTCATCAACCCTGTTCATGAATTCAGGACGGAACACAGATCTCGCAGCTTCCATCACCCTCCTCTTAATGGTTTCATAAGCCATTTCTTTTGGCGTATCCTCATCATCTGTGTCCAATATGTATTGTGAACCCACATTTGAAGTCATAATGATAACAGTATTAGTGAAACTCACTGTGCGACCCTGCGAATCAGTGACTCTCCCATCATCCAAAATCTGAAGGAAGACATTAAACACATCAGAGTGGGCCTTCTCAATTTCATCAAAGAGAATAACCGAATATGGCCTCCTGCGAACTGTCTCCGTCAGTTGTCCCCCCTCCTCATATCCTACGTAACCAGGTGGAGCACCTATCAATCTTGAAACTGCATGTTTTTCCATATATTCACTCATATCAATTCGTACTAGGGCTTCTTCCGTATTGAACAAATAGGAAGCCAGGGCCTTAGCTAATTCCGTCTTTCCAACACCAGTAGGACCCATGAACATGAAACTTGCAATTGGACGACGAGGATCTGAGAGACCAGCACGAGATCGCTGGATTGCTTCAGCCACTGCTTTCACTGCAGGATCCTGACCCACCACACGTTTATGCAGTTCCTCCTCCAAATATAACAACTTCTCCCTCTCTGATTGTTTAAGCTTCAAGACAGGGATACCCGTCCATTTGGCGACAATCTCAGCAATATCATCTCCTGTAACTTCTTCTCTCAGCATGGACTTTCCTGACCTTATATATTCATCCAATTCCTTTTCTGCACTCTCAAGTTGGCGTTGCAAAGTGTTCAAGCTCCCATACTTAAGCTCAGCAGCCCGATTGAGATCATACTCACGCTCAGCCTGTTGAATCTCTACATTTACCCTGTCAATCTGTATAAAGCAAATAGTTTTAGTCCCAACTCTCGGTCTTCTGCGCTAAAGATTTTTTAATGACCTGTTAAATATTAATTTTACTCCTAGAATAGCCCAGTGCTTTGCTCAGGTCATTCAATCTTGATTACATTTTCTTTACGGGAATTGTTTAGTTTTCAAATCTATAGGACAACAGATAATAAAATGGGAAAAAATTAGTACTCCAAATCCAAAATCAAACTTGCAGTGGAAATCCACTGAAA
The DNA here is from genome assembly GCA_028386065.3 of Turnera subulata. NCBI lineage: Eukaryota > Viridiplantae > Streptophyta > Magnoliopsida > Malpighiales > Passifloraceae > Turnera > Turnera subulata. The sequence goes on from JAKUCV010000708.1 coordinate 42,306, forward strand.
TGCATAATTTCACAATTAAACTTAGCTCATTGAAAAGGACTCGAAAGAAGTATGGGGTTATCTGATCTGTTTGTCTGTTTTCTATAATTTTAATGCTTAGTGTGAGTTTGATCTTCTTCACTTTTATCTTTTGGGATTTTCTTATGCCTCTCATTCTTTGCTATAGTTGTTTACGTAATAGCTTTTTTGCAATCATTATTGGCTCCAGAACTAATCTAGAGTCCTATACTCCTATTAGGCTATTACTATATATATTTACTTATAAATTAATTAATATAAGATCGGTGGTGAGTAAGGTGCCTCTCCCCTTTTCAATATTCTCACAACATATCTTTTGAAAGTTTTAAAAAGGTATGCTCAAGAAAAACAAATTTCCTCACGAAGAACCATGACGAAAATAATACCTCTTCCTTGATTGACTGAATGCGCATCATTACAGTCTTCTCGTGCTCCCATTGCTCTGTCAGCTCATCTTGTCTCTTCTTTAACAAAGACAACTCGGCATCAAGGCGGTTCAACCGCTCTTTTGAAGCTCTGTCTGTATCATTTGTAAGAGAGAGCCTCTCCATCTCAAGCTTTAGTACTGAACGGTTGATTTCATCAAGTGCTGTGGGCTTTGAGGTAATTTCCATTTTCAATTTTGCAGCAGCCTCATCAACTAAATCAATAGCTGCAGGTTGAAAGTGTATGAGTACAATATAAACCTGGAGCCTCGAGAAAGTGCATTTTGACAGGCAGTGATTATAAGGATGAATTTAAGATTAAGAGATCAACTCCAAGCGTATCGCTAAAAGAAGTGTAACAAGAAAGAAGGTGTGGAATCTTTACTCAGCCTGCCTTGCACACAACAGACAATTATGGAAAGTGAAACTTCACACAAATACCATCTATGCTATCAAAACATGTCCACATGCATTAGTCATACCTTTGTCAGGTAGAAATCGTCCGCTGATGTATCGGTCAGATAGAATGGCAGCTTCCACAAGAGCACCGTCAGCAATGCGTACACCATGATGGAGTTCATATCTTTCACGCAGTCCTCGGAGTATAGAAATTGTGTCCTCGACCGTAGGTTGATCAACATAAACCTGCTGGAAACGACGCTCCAATGCTGGATCCTTCTCAATATATTTCCGATACTCATCCAGAGTTGTTGCACCAATACAACGCAATTCTCCCCTACCAAGCATAGGCTTCAATAGATTTCCGGCATCCATCGCCCCATTGGTAGCACCTGAAACAGATATCAGGTCGTTGATTTAATCCTCGATGATCATCATCATATTTATTCATTTCACATACCAGGAATCTGCCACTTCCAACCCACCTGATGTTACAGTTCATACAAGTACCGAATACAGGATGGCATTTCCAAAGATAAGTAACTTTGACATGAGAACTATTCATATAAAACAAGTACAATGGAGAAGAGATATGATAGATATTTAACATGCATAATACCTGCCCCTACAACAGTATGAATCTCATCAATGAAAAGAATAATCTGTCCATCTGACTCCGTGACTTCTTTGAGCACAGCTTTCAGTCTGTCCTCAAATTCTCCTCGGTATTTTGCTCCAGCAATGAGAGCACCCATATCAAGGGAAATTAGCTGTAAAGAAACAATCATTAGACAGTCAACAACAAATAGCAACAAGACAACAATAGCAAATCTTCACCAGTAAAACCAGGGAGTCGTAGATAGTTTTTTGTGGAATGACATGGAATTTTATGGGAAGAATATACCTTGCGGTTCATCAAAGCTTGAGGTACATCTCCTTCTACAATTCTCTGGGCAAGCCTGTACAGGAGGTTACAGTCATGTTAATATACATCATATACAGATAGCAAGCATACCAAGCAGCTAATGAGTAAACGTCTGTGTTGCGAATTGTTCTACTATAATAGTAGTATCTTGACAGACAAGCAACCACTTCATTGCTTACCCTTCAGAAATTGCAGTTTTCCCAACACCAGGTTCACCAATCAGGACAGGGTTGTTCTTTGTCCTCCTTGAGAGGATCTGGATGCATCTACGTATTTCGTCATCCCTTCCAATAACTGGGTCAAGTTTTCCAGCTTTTGCCATGGCTGTCAAATCTTTTCCGTATTTCTCTAGTGACTCATACTTTCCTTCAGGATCTACACCAAATGAAAACATGTATGAACAACTCAGTGCAGCTCCCAACACCTTAATAGCACAGAACAGTTAGGCTACATAGAGAATAATTGACAAACACATAAACAAAATCAAACATGTGAGACACATTGAAGGTAAAATCTCTATCCTCTAGCACATTCTTTTTCCTATGTTGCTTTTTCACTTCTACCAAAAAATTTAAGTTCAATATATGCATCCACACAACCATCCAACCTTGGTCAATAACGGACTGTCGTCCTCTTATGGATTCTATTGCGGATTTCAAGGCGGGCTGAGATATTTTAAAATCCTTGTACAATTGCTTCCCAAAGCGCTGATCTTGAGTGAATGCAAGAACCAGATGCTCCACAGACACAAATGAATCTCCATACTCTTTCTTGAATTCCCTGGCTCGTTGGATCAGTGCTTCCAAATCACGTCCCAACATCGAACCAGCAGATTCACTAATAACCTGGCATAGACAGAGGCAAAAATTATAAAACACTCATTGGATAACTCTGAGGCACGAAATATTAGAAGCTGAGAGCTGTAACATCCATCAAACTGATCAGCCTAATGCCCGCGGTGAAAAATTAACCTATGTCATACTTTGTGGAAAGCAGATGATGCAGTTTCTACCAAACATAGGAGGGACAAAAACTGATGAGCTCTTTCAAAATTTTATCATACACACCCCAATAGCTAAATGACAATAAATACAAAACAGGATTCAGATGAAAGTACCTTGGGCTGACGCTGGATGAACTTATCGGTGGCTTCAAGGAGACGAGTATTATCCACCCCAACTTTCGAAAAGATGCGGCGGGCAAGCCCATTCTTCTGCTCTAAGAGGGCTTTCATCAAATGCTCAGTCTCCACTATCTGATGCTTGTTCTCTTTGGCTACGTCCGGCGAGGAAACAATCCCTTGCCATGCCATATCCGTGAACTCTTGCTGGGTAATCTGCCAAATTCCCACAAACACACCCAGTGAGCAGAACAATCACGTCAGCCTTAATTAACAACACTGTACATCTTCGTTAATGAGCAAAACAGAGAAAACCCAACAGAAAGTATAATGGACATAAACGAAGAAATGATCATGATTAGCGTCGTACCCTTCCACTTCCAGCGGAGGCGTCGCATCTCACGACAAGCGACCCGGGCTGCCTGGAAACTCTATCAAATCCTCGAGGGAAGGTGCCATTTCTATGGAACTGAAGCGACTTGATGGAGTGGCGGCGTTTTGCCGGGAAGCTCATGGAGAGCTGAGCCAACAAGGCTTTTCTGTTGGGGACGGACGTGGAGGGAGGACAGAGACTCACGCCGGAAAACGTCGCCGTGGTCGCCATTATCGGAGGCGTTTGCGATTGGGGGGGGGTTTCGCGACGGAGGAGGAGGAGGAGGAAAGAATCGAATTTTAAAAAATGAGAGCGCTGCTTTGCGTTCGAGCGAAGAAAAGGGAAAGACAAAAAGAAGAAGAAGAAGAAGAAGAAGTAAGTAAAAGTGTTTATGTGTTTTCCCGTAGAATTTGGAAGCGGTAGTTAGTAGGAGAGAGAGACAGGGAATCGTGGAGCTCGCTCGTGTTTTGCTGCTCTTTTAATTTATGCAGTTTCGGGAATTAAGGATCACTTCTTGTGGAGAGTGTTCGTGAAAGCTCGCGAGAGTGTTGGGACTTGGGAGGATGCGATAGCAACGGCGGCGTTTTTGTGATTTTTGGCCGCTTGTGACGAGACACGTGGCCTCTGCACTGTGCTTCCCGACAATGGATGTATGGATGGAGGAGAAATGAAATTGACTGCCTTCTTCCACCATGGGGGGGTGTGTGTGTGGTGGACCTGGGTCCCACGTTGAAATTTTGAAATTTAGAATTTTGTTTTTTCTGCTCATTACTAAAGATACATCCCAAGAATTTCAAACATAAGAATTTTATCTTCTAAGAAGCTGATTGAACTTGAACTGAATTAGTTAGTTAGGACAGAGTAGATAATAACTAAAGCTATATATATATAAAAAAAAAAAAAAACACTTAAGAATTGAATGCAGTGAGACTGTAAATATTTCTCTTTTTTTTTCTAATTTGTTCTTCTGTAAATACTTATAGAATAAAATGACCTTGAATTTAAGTCGTATTTGAGACGGAGAAAAAAGAATATGAAAATGACAGAGATTATAGTGGAATAATGGAAAGCAACAGGAAACAAACACTAGTACATTTTTTTTTTAGTCCATTCTGGAAACAACGGGAAGTGGAGGACATTGTTCAATTTGGGCAAACTGTTCCCATACGTTACTAGGGAGGAAGGGCCCAAACTGCCAATTTCGGATCTAATTTTTTTGAGAAGCCCAAAATAAAATTTGGGTTTTAAGGCCAGCATCTACATTCAACAATATTCAAATAAAAATTAGGCCCAAGCCCAAAATCCACGCGGGAATGTGGTGTACCCCCTACTAGAGCGTCCGATCCTTTTCGGATCTAATTTTTTTTGAGAAGCCCAACATCCACGCTGGAATTTTTTTTGCCTTCTCGAATCTAATTAGTTCTCTCTCTTTTTTTTTTTCCCCCTTAAACACATAAACTTTTACTGACTTAAAATGAAGTCATTACAAATAAGCTTTTTTTTTATTACTATTATTAAACTAACCAAAGCGTGGCGAGTTTTGATTTATTATAATTACATCAATAAATACTGGTTTTTGAATCGTGCTCGACAATTGTAGCTCACGCCCAGCATAAATTAAATACCACAAAATTCCATCACGATGTACATATTTGGATTCCGACAAGAAGATATACTCCAAAGGACACTTGGTTGTTATGATTGGAATGATCGGAGACCTCTAGCTTATCCCATCATCAAAGCATATTAGTGACCAAAATTTAATTAATATAAATAAAAATATAAATAAACTAGAGAACTTTAGTGGAATAATATAAAATATTTTAAACAATAGGGATAACTACGTGTATTTTTGGTGACCGACAGAAAAATTTTGGGAAGTGAGGGATAACTATGTATAGTTTTTGGTGCTCTCAGTTTTTTTTCTTTTTTCATCTCTTTTATGTTATTGAGTTTATATGCGGGATTTGCTAACTTGCATATTTGATCCAAATCCAATTCAGAGAATTAGCGGCAAGGCTTGAACTTCACGAGTGGGCCATTTTCTAAGGTTGTCAAACTACCTATGCCCCATATATGTACTTCGCTTGAAGGCACTCGAAGGAGTATATTTCTCTCACTACTAAAATAACGTAATTAGCGAGGGTTTTTGTGAAGGATTTTACAAGGAATCTTTTACTAAATGACTTTGTCAGGGATTTTACAACGGATTTTGAACATCGCAAAAATGCTCGTCGTTAAGCAATTTGTGAAGGATTTTGTGAGGGATTTTTTGCAACGGATTTTGCAAGGGGAATTCCCATCATTATTGTGAGGGTTGTATATTCCTTATAATATAATTCGTCACAATGTCCCTCGCAAATTGTGAGGGAAAAATCCCTCGCAAGATAAGCCCTCACTAGGGTTCTGGCATCATCAACCCTATAAGCTCTCCATTCGCTCCAAGGATTCTGATATCAACAATTCTAGGAGCCCTCCATTCGCTTATAGGGTTCTGGTATTCTATCTTTATATTATTAAATGATTCTCCTTATTGACTATTTTAGGCACATTTATTCTATTTACATATGACGATGGAATATATTGTTGTCCCTTAGATTCGTATGTTTTTTAGATTTTTCACCTAAAGTTTTTTAAAAAATAAATTAAAATATTTTTTTAAATGTATTTGTACACCGGATCAATCCTAGCAACTATGTCAAATTATCATATGGCCATCAATAACAAATGTTTTTAAAATTGTATGAATGACAAGAAAGGGGTTTTATGATTTTCACAATTTTTTTAGATAACCATAATATGTTATATAAATTATTGGCTCCCGATACACGCATTAATGGTTTTCACATGCAGTCTAGGGAAAAAAATTGTTCCTAAAGAATTGTCGCTTTGCAATTTTCAAATGATCATTAATCGAAATTTTTCCATATTTATCTTTAACTTTACATAACAATTACATCTAGGTTGTTAATTGAAATTTTTCCATATTTATCCTTAACTTTACATAACAATTATATATAGGTTATCTAGTTTTAGTAAAAGTAAAATAAGGATAAATTAGTCAAATAATCCTAAATTCTAGGCTATTATTTTTCTTCTTAACAAATAAAATAATCATTTTGATTTTCGTGAAACCATTTACTTTCGCTTTGCATTAGCTTCCAAGCAATCACAGATCCGACTTTTGGGCGTTGAACCAGTCAATACCCCGAGTTTTCTACATTAGTAAATGGGATGCTTTCTTCTCTCCTTGCTCTGTCCTTCAAATATGATTTCCATGGTAATTGTTTCCCTTACCATATCGCCTCCAATGACATCACCATATTACTCTATTTAGATTAACGAAGAATTAGTAATTTAGAAATTCGGTAACCATTACTCATGTGATTTCTTAATCATTATTACTCGTTACATTAAATTGGTACATTGTAGCTCTCATCAACCTGGCGCTTGCCTATAAAAAAAATGACAAACCAGACAACTGGAAACAAGCTGGTCACGGCCGTCCAGGATAACCAGATTTATTAGATTTTTTTTTTGCAAAGACAGGACCAATCTTTAACACTTCAACTTAAGGAATAAACTAAGAAATTAGCAGGGTTTTTTCATTAAGGACCATAGAAAGTTTGATATTGTTTATTAGACGGCATGACAAGACAAACCATATATGACCCATTCCCATATTTCTATCTGTCATAACGCGGCTGCAATAGTTTATTACACCCAAAAACAAACAAAGAAAAATGAATAAGCCCTACCGACTACACAGTTCTACTTGAGTTTGCAACTAATTTGTTTTTTTTATTAGTTGATCCAAAATATAACCAGAGAGCAAATGAAGACTTTTACTCCTGCAGAAACAAATAATGGTATTATGAGCAAAATGTGTCAAAGTCAAAATGCAATATCTGTGAATGAGCCTATACGAAACTCTTTTTTTCATATAAAATAAACCTGGCAAACGATGGCATGAAAACAAAGTTGAACCAGTGTAATCACAACCAATATTGCTATTCCAAATGGATGGAAGTGTAACTACATTCAGAAGGCAAAGACCAGCAACTTGACATGAACCCTATTCTAAATCTTCTTCACAAGACAGTTGCCTTCTATCATCATTCAGCAAATTTTTACCAGCTCCATCTCCATCCACTCTCAACTGTTTTTACCTGCAGAATTAGTTATAAATTTTGAAAACGGATGCAGTTAATTAACCTAAAAGGGCATGTAATAGATTGAAGGTGCAAAACAGGTAACAGGGTAATATAATTTACCTTGAATCGTCTCCACACTTTCTGAGAGGAACATTATAATATGACACAAACGCATTTGTTCTGCTTATCTTGATTTGCCATTTTCTTCTCTGCTCCACCAAAGAAAGCAGTAAAATAAGGAGATAGTTGGAGCATCAATTCATCAAACTTTAGACAATGCGAAAAGTCCAAATAAACTATGTTATGATATGTGGATAGTTGGCATTAGTTAATGCCTTGCCAAGTACAACAAGTTGCCAATAATTGAAGGAGTTAGACATAAATATTCCGTTATGAGGTGCCTGGGACCATACAAATATGCAATATTCCCATAAATTGCTGTCGTGGCACTTAAACTATTCACCTTCCATGCAGGTACAAAAATGCATCAATTATTTGACATTATAAACTAGGAAAGGAGAAAATGATGGGTCACAGTACCCTCCTAAGAATAATAAACAAACAGAAAAATAAGCAAGGGTTTTGATGATTAAAATTCAAAGTTGCCTAGAGGAAAGTAGAGAGCTGTTCAACTTTAAACATCCAGGAAGACAGCATTCATCATGCAAGTTGCATACTTCTCAAGAAAAGGAAAAAAGAGGGTAATTTGTTTCCAAGAGATTCCTACAAGCAACTATGAAGAAGAAGATTGTAATATGTGTACCGTGGCTACAGTTTGAGACAGATCAAACAGAACATTCTTACCTTTGTCCAAGGGAGAAGGTTGAACAACAACATGCATAGTTGTAACCCCACCCGGGATGTCACATAACGGGCTTCTACATTCTCCCAATGTTCTGTTGTTCTCCAATATTCTTCCTGCGCTTATTAGCTTGACATCTTTCAATGTCCTTGGACCATTCTCCTTTTCTGACCAAACAGATATACAGGATGAAACATCTTCAATAATACTTACAAGTACTTAAAAGGAACAATAGCAGTGTCAAACTTAGGCTGGGAGAAGATTTATCCAAGATAGTAATCGGCAGCAATAGGTTAAACAACCTAAGATCATGTTCATATGTCGCTAATGAATCGAGCAAGCTAAAGACACTGTTGCTCCTGAAGTAGGCCCTCTTGAGTCTTTATTACTCGCGTATCAACCACAATTTTATCAAACTGAATTCAAAAATCTCACTTCGAAAATACTTTAGAGAACAAGGACATGGAAGTCCCATCCAAGACCAAAGAAAAGCCACCAAGAAGTACAGCAACTCTGATCATTTTCTTGGGTTAGGTTTTTTACCTACAAGTTAGCTGATTTTCACATGACAAAAGTTAACCTCTAAACTCACAGATTGATATGACACTCCAGTTAAACAGAGTGGCTAGCATCAATACGCAGGTATATGGCAAGACCGTGCAGTGAATTTGGTCCGATGAGTGGAGCAGTGCTCCTACATGTGATCTGGAGCTGAGTGCCACAAGGATTTCTTGGTCTCCTTTTTGCTCATTTCATAATGAACAGACACAAATGAACAGAATTTGAATTACAAATCCAACATCAATTCATATTCTGCTCTAGAATGCGTGTGTCAGATTTCACAGTCAAACAAACAAACAAGAAACTTGAACCCGGAAAAGAAACAAACTAATAAGACTATAAACTGACCTTTAGGCCATTGTGCAAGAATGCTTTCCTTCAACGTTGCAACACTTGTAGCAGCAGGAAAGCTTTTGGGGCCAATATCCGATCCATCAGTCAATCGAAACTTGATCTCTAACTGATCATGCACCCCAGCCATCTTGAAACACAAACTTCCAAAATACCTTCTCCTAAGCTATATGCACACACCCTATATTGAATTCTCAATCAGAAGCCAATAGCCACGCAATCCCTTGTTTTATCTCACAAAGTCAAAGATTTTATCCGATTTCTTGGACACTCTGCAAAATCGAAACAGAACAAAATAAGAAGAAAAGACAAAGATAGAAAGGTAGGCCTTTATGATGCATATATCACGAAATTAGACCTGGAAACTGGTGGAAGAAATAAAAAGAAAAAAGGAAACAAAATTAAGGATACAGTTGTGTGCTTGGATTAGGGAAAAAGAATAAGAATTAACAAAATACCAGCCCAGTTAACAATCCAAAAATGGACAAAATTAACTCCCATTATCATAGCAACAAATCAAGCAATTTGGGTAGGGAAAGGGACAACGCATATACATTGTAACGCGCATACAGAGATGAAGAATACAATCTTTACAGGTAAGAAGAGAATCACAAAATTCTTCACAGCAAAGAAAAGAAACAGAATCTCAAAGAACTCACAGAACCACCTTTAAATACTCTCAACTTGTTCTCTCCTCCGGCCAATCCAGAGAATCCGAAGAAACACACTACCAAATCAACAAATGAATGTTCCACATAAACACTCAAATCCTCGAGTTGGTATTCCTCCCCTAACCAAAACCAAAGAAAAGAAAGTTCTTTTAAAGGGAATGGCTTACTCGGCTCTAAAACTGATCTGGGTCAAATCTCTTGTATTTGTTGGATGGAAAAAAGAAAAATCTTTTTAAGCTGAAGAAGAGAAAGAAGAACAAAGAAGGGAACTGATGTGTACATCAATAATGAGTGATAACAAGACAAGAAAAGATCAAAAAAGTCCCCATAGAGGAGGCTCTTTCGGAGTTTTCAAAGTCTTCCAAATCTATGGTCAATGCCTGCGTTCTTGCCATTCTCCTAGCAATCTCCTAAGTCTATGGAAATGGACAGATTTCGCTTTTTTTTTTTTATGCAAAGACTTTACCTTGTTAGTTGTTCCCTATAGTTCACAAATGAAAAAGAAAAAACAATGTCAAAAAAACACACACAACCCATCATTTTTATAAGACACCTCCACAGAATTAAGGTTTATATGCAAACACCATCATCATAACCATCCAATCAGCCATCAACCTTTTTATATAAAAAAAAAATTCATCCATCAATGACACGATACCTTTGAGGCTTCTTTTTGTTATTTTTTTCCCTCCTTCTACTTCTTTTTTTTTTGATTACAACTATGCCTAAATCTACCCAAACCCCACCCCACCCTGGATCGAACCAGGGTCTTCTTAACTCAAGGCCAAGGGAAATGCCATCACGCTACACTGGCGTTGGCAAAAAAAACAAAAGGGTAAGTAAATAGTGACGACAATGACTGGTTACATGATGTACGTGTTTATGTCATGCATGTACCTAGTATATGGGGGAACATATTGGTCATTAAATGGATGTTGCAGTTTTCATGACCAGACCAGTAGTGACACAATCCACGGTATCCTTACAGGAATGGTCAAAAACTGAAGGCAGCCAATCTAGAGAGTCTTTGTTCTTGCATCAGATTTATGGATCATTTGAACTCTGACCAGGGATCTATTTAGGACTCCGTCGTGGACCGGCCTGAAGATTGAAAACGTAACAATTATTACAAAATAATTACTGTTGATTTTTTGCTGATGGTAACGGAAGGTAAGTTTTTGGTTGAATCTTCCTGTACTTGCGTGGATATGGGTGTATGTCCATATTAATCTTTGATGGAGTAGTTGCATTTAAATATGAAAGAACCTTTGAGATTCTTCTATGTTTTGGTTATTATCGAAGAATCAATTGCCTACGTGATATGTGATAATGTACCTAAACTGATCAAGTCCTAATGGTTTAAGGGGTTTTTTTTTTTTTGGCTTTTTGTGGGTGATTCCGGATAATAAAAGCTTAAAATTCCAAGACATGTCTAATCAGAAATTAATGATGTGTGTCGTTTAAGATAACAGGAATGGCGTTGGGCATAAGGAACCTTTCAATCTTGAAGGATCGGAATCATTAAATCCTGTTGTTGGGTGAGTAAAGAAAGACTAGTTTATAGAGTTAAATGGATTTTTTTAAACTTTTCCAACTTTGTAAATTCCACGAGCAAGAGAGCATCCCTTGTTGTTAGCCTAATATACAAAAATATTGCAGCTATGATTCCCTGAGTGCTACTATGTTATGATGGACCCTAAAGAGAGTGAGGTCATGAACCAGTCTCTTACAATATCAAGAAACTTGAAGCAGCCTAGTTTTGTACTAGGTAAAGGATGCCGGCAGAAATCTGTATACATGGCTTGACAAAGGACAAGTGATTTTTCTGCAACCTTGTATAGTGACACAACAAAAAATGAACAATTTGACATAATTGTTGCACCAGATTTAGGAACTTGGAAAAAGAATTTTCTGCACATTTTCAATGTTTCTCGTGAGTCGTACATAACAAATACCAATATATAACCTAAGAACAGTTCCCCAATTCAATAGAATCTGTAACAAGGCAATCTGCATCACCTACTCCTACATTTCAATGATGATATCAAATTAACGGGGAAAAAATTGGTAGTTACTAACAAAAAAAATGAAACATACAGATTTTTAGAAAAAAAATAAAAGGAAAAACATTTCTGAGCTACTGAGGGTGCCATCATAATGAGATTTTTCTCCTGGCCTGTGTCTTCCCTGCACCAAAAACATTACGCATTGACATCTGCAATTTACATCTTCTGGTTGTCTTTGATTATTCTCAAATATATTTCCAAGAATCCGGCCAGACTTCTGCAGGAAGACCGACAGTGTATCCCCCCTTTTTCAACCAAGAAAAAAAATGACGGACTGCTACATTACACATTTGAAAGAAAGAATCTCGTTCCCGTGCTACTGATGCAGGTCTGCTTCAGCAAAAGTGTGAGAGATGACTGAACAGAGACCAGACCACTGCCTTTCTGGCCAAGTTGCTGCCTGCTTCCTCAACTAGTCCTCAAATTTTGACCCCATAAAGAACATTTCATGGCATCAAAATCACTTTGTGTTTTGCCATTCCATGGCCATTTTCTAACTCCTATAGCTGATTGACTATGACTGCAATATGTGGCAGTTCTTGATAAAATCATTGGAGTAGTTAACATAAATGGCCCAGAAAGGCCGTAGATGCTCAAAGCCAATCTCTAGCCAAGGTTTTGACTGGCCATTGTAGTGGATAACTGCAGCCTTCTTCACATTCTCAATATTGGTCTTATTCTGGTAGCCCAAACCAAGCATATGCCAAGATGGGTCGATTGGGCGAACATGACCCCTAAACGCAATCAAAGCTGGTGGTAGTGTTCCAAGTTTCCACATTGTCAGGTTTGACTTCAGGTTCTGCAGAGAAAAATCCATGGCGGTCAAGCAAACTTTATTGCCAATGGTTTTATGTAGCTCATTCTCAGCATCATAAGCCAACATCAAGGATTGAATACTCTGATTATTTCAGCATTCATTCAGATAAGAACTGATGATCATACTTCATTACTAATCTTCCATGAAACAAAAAGCAGTTCTTACACAGTGGGACAAAATCTGTTGCAAGGATTCAAAGGAAAATACCTATAACTGATTTACAATATCCAAGACAAGTTACAGTTCAGGAATCAACAGCAAATTATTCTAGTTGCCACAAAACTTTTGCTATTAGACAGGAAACATGGGGAGAAAGGCACAAACCAGTTGTTAAAGCTAGCATAGTATGAAGAAAATGGAAACAATATCAACAGAGTAATTGAACAAGATCTATTTTCGGAGAGAAACTGAAACATTCTGCAAATAGTTCCATGAACAAAATCCAAAAGATCAACTAGAAGCTCAATGGTAGAACCTTACCTCTTTCAGCCAGGAATGGTAGCTTTCCCTTATATTTGTTTTTCTCCATGCACGAAGATCAAATATATTCATTCCATAGGCCCAAGCACATTCATCTTGATTCAAATTATTTGCTATGAGAGGATGGGAAAAGTTGAAGTAGTTCTTGAAACGTTTGTTCATTACCCATTCATCGTCGCCTTTACAAGTTTCTACAGCTCCATTAACCTTCCCCTCAAGGTCAATTTCCCAAAGCGGAGATAAATCACGCTGAATTACCACATCATCATCTAAAAAGACCACTTTGTCCAGGTTTGGAAATAGCTGTTCAAAATTCACAATCAGTGTAAATAGCCATGTGAAAGAATAAAATCTTATAGAACCTCAAGTGATACAACTATGACTGCTCTCATTGGTGTGACTAATTAGAGTACATTAGATAGTGGCAGGGCGTCATGGAGAGGAAGAGAAGGGTCATGGCGCTTCCTGAGTTTTAAACTAGCCAGTTTAGTTGGCAAATTCTATACTTATTTCTACAACATTGAGCTATCTAAATAGTCTGTACTATACAAAAGTACAAACTGTGCATGTTACAAACATGATAAACAATTCAAATTTCACTTATATATATCAAATGAAAATTTTATAGGAGAATTGCTTACCGCTTACATTACAATGATGAAATTGTTATATTATAATGAAAACATATGTTGTAGTATATATGAGTTAAAAACTTCAACATCAAATTACAGAAGGAAAATATAAATTACTTGTGCATGCAGTAAATTCATAATCTAGGTGCTTACAGTTTCAACTACAAAGAAGTGTTACCCATAAAATTGTTCCTTCTACCGTAAAATATTATAATTTGTGCACGGCTATATCTTGCCCCCTTTAAAAAATTAGTGAATTTTCTGCAACTGAAATTAGTTCTCTAGAATGCAAAGCTAGCATGAAAATTAGCAATAGATACATTGGACAATTTAAAAAGCCAACAAAGTATTCCTTGTAAGATATCACCCTGCTCCCAGTAGTTTAGACCAGTAATTACCTCGGGTAAATATATGCGGAGATGGTTCAGTAAGGATATGTACTTCGGACTTCTAGCCTGCAATTTTGAAGCAAATCTTCGGGGAGTAATATCACTTAGATTTGCCCCCGCGATGTGATTCCCATGGTAATAACTCCTGATAGCATTATGACTCTCCACAGCTTCAAGCACTGGAACATTCTCTCTTGTTAACCAATCAAACTGGTGAACCCCCTTCACTTCAATGATGGCAGGGGAGATCGGGTTTAGTGCAAACCATGAGTGCATAGCTGCATAAGTTTTCTTGTCCGTGATAACATGAAAAACTATCTTTTCAGGATTTAAAGACGATTTGACAGCAGAAGAGACAACAACTGAAGCAGCCAAAATGTTATCAGTCGAGAGGACAAAGTGATGGTAGGAATTGTCAGAAAGCAAAGGAAGTAACTCTGGAGAAGGCAACTGTCTGCGTGCATGAGCATTAGAAGAATATTCATCAGTCAGACGTAGAGAGAGACAGTGGAGGCTTTTTGGAATGGAACTAGCAGCAAAGTGTTTGTTCATCAGCTCTGAAAACTTAGATTCCCTGATCTCTCTTTCAAGTTTCTCCATCTGCAAAAGAAAAAAAAACTGATATCAGATGGATGCTCTAGCAGCCCTCAAAATTTCCCTTGAGCACTGGGGAACTGTACCGCTATATATGTTCTCGAAGTGGAACACATAAGTATGGAAATAGCCATGGTCCACAGTACCCATAAGTTCCAAGAAAGTCAAAGAAGGCAAATGAAACTTGCATCAAAGGATCTTAATTTTAATAAAGATATGTATTTGCCTATCAATGAACTTCAATTTCTAATGAGTTAGTAAAGTTGCACGACAACTGCATAACTAGAAAAATTGCAGACTGATTTTGAGAGGATATCTAAGATCCACAAAAAGATCCCAAGCTGAAACGCAATACGAATTGTATAACACATCAGCCAAGGAACAGGAAAAATGGAGTAGTCACCCAAAACAATAGTTGCACACAACATTTCTAATTGAGCATGATATATATTGATGATGATGCAAAAGAATATCCATGAACTAGAATTACTAAAGATATAAATATGATAAAATAAAGCAAAAAAGTTCATGAGGAATTTTTTTACATAATAGAGTGTGATCTAAATTCACATCAAATAGCAATCAAGGTCCATGAATGAAATCACAGGGAGTAACGCAAATTGATGTAGGAATTAAATACCAGAAGATAAGAACAGAGGAGCAGCATTTGGACCTAGTTACTGATTTAAATCAAAATGCTTTTTGTAAGATAGTCTTCTTAGAAGCTCCACAATCTATGAACATGACCACATTTGTAGAAGAACATTCAAGCAAACCCATATCATTTAAAGGCAAACAGAAGGGAAAGTTTCAAGTATCTTGTACGGAGTTCAAGAGTAGCCATCGCTAGTCATGCCACTTCCACATTTAGATAGACAATGTTTTCAATAAATAGTTTGTAGTTTGTCCAGACAGGATAAACCTGCGAATTGGCGGAAGTTGTGAATTGTGACACAAAAACCTAAGCACAAGAGAAAATGTGTGTTTATTGAAAGTTCAGCACCAAAAAGCCAGGAACAAAGTTAATGATATCTTTTTCTGTTATGGGTTTCATAGATTCTTCGTCTGTAAATGAGAATTTATAAAGTGCAGGTGTTGCACCTCCTTGGTTCCTTCTGATGAAATTCACTATAAGAAGAGATCATGGAGGTTAGTTTCAACCTCCAAGCCTCCTTTGACCAATTGAATGAGAAAAAAAAAGTGGCCCAAATACGAATATTTCAAACATCAGCATCTGAAAAAATTGAGCATACCATAGCCTTCAACATAAAAGCAAAAGTCCTTGCATCATATTGATTGCTCTTCATTTCAGAAACAAGGTGGCTGAAAGAAACAGGGAGCTTTAGACCATCAGGGATTTCTTCTGTTTTTACTTGACTGAGTATCTTGTAAAAGTCTCTCACCAGCCTCTGGACATTGTTGTCAAAACCAGAAGGATTCAGTTTCTTTTAAAGAACTAAAATAACAAAAATATATCCAGAACCATGGACAAATAGAAGGTGAAACAAAATAACAAAGGAGAAAGGAAAGATGTTACTAACCCCTGAATCATCAACTCTACCAAGAAGCCTGGGTCCCAACCGCCTACCTAAACAATCTGAAGCACAGAGGCAAAGCCGGAACATGAATTAAAGAATACCAAACACATCAAAGAAGTTCAATAACGTTTTTCTTCTCTTTCTTTTTCAAACAACAAATAATCTTCCCCAATTTTCATATGTTGCGTTATACCCGGGAATGAATTTTCATAAAATAGTGAAACAGCCATTGACAAGGACCACTTTCCACAGATTGCGCTCAGCAGGTATTTATAACCTTTGAAGCACTAATTAGTAGTTTAGGGATTGACTCTGCCTCACTAGCCAAGTATTTAAATCAAATCTCTGTCCAAAACGTAACTCCACAACAAGACCCTGACACAAAAACTAGAACGACCTCTCTCATCTTTAGCACATAAGAACTTTGAACCCCAACTTGCCAGCATTCAGCTGTTTTGTATTAGAAGCTCATCCACAGACATTTTCCATTTGCAGATCACAATTAACTACATACAAATTATGGTAAACGCACAAAAAAAAAGAGCGTTGGATCCACAAATTTGTCATGGCAGATTACATATTCAGCTGAAGCAAACCATTATCATGACAAATAAAATAAGCCTTCAATATACCAGAAAATCAGATCTCGACTGCTGACCAAGGTATTCCACTTGCGTCAATCACAATTCAGAGATAATAGTTCATACATAATCATAAGTCTGAGTATTCTTCTAGCAAGATATTGGGATTACAGAGGAAGAGAAAGGTATAAGACATTGGAATCAACCATTAAACTATCGAACCAAACATATTTGATCAATTTAACAGGCATTACAAAGCTGAATCAAATCAGGATCCATCCAGCCGACATCAACAATAAAGTTAGATATAGACAGAACAGAAACCTCAATTAGATAATGGGGAGACGGAAACAATTAGAATTGCAATAAACAAACAGAAAAAAGGACAGATAACACGAAAATAGACCAGCCCAAAGATCCACCCACGAAACCATAATCTCTTACAGAACACGGAGAGAATCGAAACGAGACAGAAAAAAAGAGATACCTAGTGAGGAGCACTTGTTGACACCTTCAAGGGTAACGAGGGCAGTGAGGATGAAGACAAAAGGCAACAAGAAAGCAAGGATAAGTATGGTGTGGAAAAGGGTTCGATATGAGATGTGGCGAGCTGCGACCTTGATCTTCATCAAGTCAATAAACCCATTGCTGTTGCTGCTCGATATAGTGATGCTTCTCATGCTAGGCGAGATGTGAAGCTGCATATTCCTCTGCTATGGGTATGCAGCCCCCCCTCCACCTCTACTGCTAACAACCCACCTGCTCCTTCAGCACAGAAAGTATCAAAGCTCAATTCTTTCGCTGTGTCCAATCCTACAAAGGCCACACTCAACATCAGATCCACCCTTTTTGTTGCTCAAGATTGAATATTTCTTTGGATACACGCAGCTGATAAGGTATCTACTCTTCTGGGTTTTGTTTGTATCTCCCCTATCTCTTCCCTGTTGTGTTTGTGGTCTTTTTAAAGACCGCTGCAGCATTGGAGATTTAACAAACAATGATGGTATGGATTTTTACCTGTACATACCATCAAAAGATGAAGACTTTAATGCAGGGAACTATGATCAATCTGTTTTGGGTTAGTGGGTTTTCTCTGTTTTTTCTTTGTTTTCTCCTTTTTGTCTCAGTTTTTGTGTGTTTTGTGATGACTACCACACCATGGATCAAGAAAGAGAAGAGTTTTTTGTGCACAACAGAGAGACAGAGGAGACGAGGAGAGAGAAAAATAGGTTTTTGGTTTTGTTTTTGTTTTTTGTATTTCCTTTTTTTCTTTTTTTCTCTTTTTGTTTTGTTTTTTTGATTGGTGGATCGTGAGATCTAATTTTACTTCCCTTTTTCAAAAATAAAGTAATGCTAATAATTAGCAGAACACAACACACAAACAATTGGGAGAATATTTTTCTTTTTTAGAGGGAGTCAAATACGTGTTGGGCCTATGGAAGAGAGAGTGTGTTGTGTTGTTGGGTTTGAGAGGGAGAAAAGTAGGGGTTGAGTGTTTGACCTTTGAGAGGTGAAATCTTTGTGCTAAATTTAGGTGTCCCCTATGTTTATGGGCGAGACAACGGTGATTACTGATTATGTGGATCCTAATCCTATTGTATTTGTGGGTTTGTTAATTCTTTTACTTAACTTTAACTTTTCACCTTATCCATATTTTTAAAGAACCAAAACGAACAAAAATAACCTACGGCTGAATGTCTACATATCTTCCAACTTTTACCCTTATTCCAATCCTTCATGCTTAATTCTAAGTAACACAGTCCACCACATTCCCCTTTCATTAACTTTAAATAGGTTATGAAATAGCTCTTTTTATTTTTTATATTTATTAGTTTACTAATCATTGATCACATTTTCTTATTGGCACACAACCATCCTTCCCACTCAGAATAGGTCTCAAACCAACGTAGCTAATGGGACTGATATATGTTATCAGTGGATGAGCCCACTGTCATTCCGGCCAGCAATATCAGTATATCACCATCATTTTTTAAGAAACTGAAAACATACTTCCCGTATCGTATATCACCATCATCAAGTGTCAACAAGTTTGTAAATCTTGGCCTTATTCTATTATTTGAACATGGTTTTTTTTATGGAAAGAGCTATCTTCATTAACTCAAATAGATTTAATGATTTGGAGGTGTATCTAGAGAGCAAAAGCATAAGAAAAATTTACTACAAGAAATTCTTATATTACAAAGTCAATTATAGAGTAAAGATATTTCACCATAACTGTTGAATATGGTCAATTGAGAATCTGGAGTTATATTTGAGAGTTTATTTAAAGATGGACCATTAAACTCAAATTTAATGAAGGTTGAAATTGAACAACCATGACCAATAATGATTCAAATCAATTTAATTACTAGCTCGATTCTTAAAATCTTCAATATTAGCTTGAATATATATTTGTATTGATTGTAACGCGTTCATTGTAGATTATAGCGCTTTGGTATTTACAAAATTACCTATCAAAGGGGAATTTAAAGTTTAAAGCATTATGAAAAAAATATTTCCCTTTATTTTGTTTTCTAAAGGAAAAAAGGCTCATGCAATATAGAATAAATCATGAAATTTCAAAAAAAAAAAACATGAACATATTATGTTTAAATCCTATTTATTTTTTTTATCAATTATTTGGAGAAAAATACATTGCATTCTATCATGTTTTATTCATCAATTCTAACGATATATAAATTAAATATCAGTAGTAAAATGAAAATAATCGGACATCATGATAATTTTGGGATATTGGAGATAATTATATATTTAATATGTTGGTATTAACTATTTGTATATTGTACAAAAACAAAAGAATCCAGAAGGCTACCATGTTTTCTCCAATTGGTCTAGGATGTAAAAAATATGGTACAGGAAAATAATAATAATGAAGGAAAATAAAATTAACATGTCAGCCACCGAAGTTGTGCACATGTCGGTGGCCCTTCAACCGCGTAAAAGCATTTTTGGATATCTGTAACGACCCGGGTAAAACTCTTGTTGATTTTACCGTTTTATTTTAACTTTTACGGTAATTAATAAAATCTTATCACATTTAATCGAGGATTCTACCATTTGATTTCCATACGGTTTTCCTTATAGAAGTTTGAATATAATTATGAATATTACGATTATTATGATTATCACTACCTTTATGATTATTACTACTATTATTATTATTATTAATATTATTATTATTATTATTATTATTATTAATGTTATTATTATCATTATTATTTTGCCAAGTATTTATATTCTAATAATTACTAATTTATCTTAAAGAAAATTTATTCCTTATTTCCACCATAAATAACGAACGTGTTTTTGGAAATTTACTTTGGATTTTTCTGAGAATAAGTGGTATTTTGAAACAAATTTTCAAAAGACAAAA
>JAKUCV010000709.1:0-26900 GCA_028386065.3 Turnera subulata
GTAAGCTTAACATAGATAGTGAAATCTTCAAGTGAGACTTGAAGGGCTGGATTAGCCACACTAGTAGAGTGTGTGTGAACCAGGATAAATCTCTTGTGTCCTTCATTCTTTTAATTCCGCATTCAATTCCTGCTTAATTCGATTTTATTCGATTATCGCTATTCACCCCCCCTCTAGCGAAGGGCTATTGTTCTAACAGGCAGGGTTCGGTCGGCGACGGCGTGGTGAGGGTCATGGTTGCGGCGGTGCGTCGTGACTCGGCGGGAAACTCGTCGCCGTGCACAGTGTCAGAGGCGCTGGGAGGTGACGCACTATTCACGCCTTTTTTTCTTTTTCTGCATTTTCTTATTTTCTTTTCTTTTTCTTTCTGATTTTCTTTCTTTTTTTTCTGTATTTTCTGATTTTCTTTTTTTTCATTTCTTTTTTTTCCTATTTTTTTTCCTTCTTCCTCTCACTGTTTCCCTGTTTTTCTTTTTTTTCTTTTCTTATTTTTTTTCTTTTCTTTTTCCTCTCTTTCTTTTCTTTTTCTCTCTTTTTCTTTTTTCCTCTCCTTTTTCTCTCTTTCTTTTTTTTTCTTCTGCTCTCCCACCGGCTGCCCTCTCCATTATATAACTGAAAAATTTACTATTTTACACGTGAATTCAATAATACAATTCGTCTGTATTACGGGCGAATCCGATCCGGACCAGAAAATAACAGATACCTCCTTAGTTATTTTCCGGTGTGATTTTCCGAGAAATTCCGAAACCCGAAAAATACCAACTTAGTTCCAAAAAATTCACGGGAAAATCACGAGCGCGGGAAAACCCTCGGTTTCGAAAAACGACTCCCGATTTACCTTGAATTAATTACCCAAGATTAATTCAACAGTAAATCATGGTAAATAGACTTTTACAGTCCGGTAAAAATCCAAAATTTTTACCCGGGCTGTTACATAATTTCTGGAAATTAATATGTATATTATTTTGTCTGGAAATTATGATTTTGGTATATGTATATAAATATGTATTTTGGAAATTAAAGTTTATTATATTTTGCATTGGAAAATATTATTACTATATATATTTAGAAAAGATAAATACTATATAAATATTTTCTGGAAATTATAAATAGGTTATTATTTTTCTGGAAAAATTATGGAGATTAATATTTTGGAAAATTATAGTTATTTTATGAAAAATATTTTGAAAAGAGTTTTAATTAAAGTATGGTACCGAAATTATATTCGGATATACGTACGGTTAATTATTTTCGGTAAAAGATAATAGTAACGGATATGAACCGGGATGGGTTATTACGCAGTTTGGCATCATAGCATACCGATTATGTGCATTTATGTGAGTGTATATTGTTTTGTGGTATAGGTTTGGATATCGGGCAGTTTCCCGAGGAGCCGGCGTCGGACCGGTCATTATTTCTGGAGTTGAGTAATCGGCCAAGGTGAGGATGGATTTCCTTCAATATGTGCCTATATTACTCGGTTATTATGTTTTGATGATTGTGTATTGTCGATTGTTGCTTTTGCTGTGTTTTGGTTCGGGATGTTTATCCCATGTTGGTTTTTGGGATGTTTATCCCCGTTCTTTGAGTTCTAGATGTTTATCTTTGAGTCGTTTGGTATAAGTATAATGGTGTAATTAATGAACTGTGACGAGGATGTCGATCCTCGGTATTTTGGTTAGGGATGTCGATCCCTGAGATTGGTTTTTTACGACGGTAATATAATTGTCACGTGGTAAGTAGAGGTACGACCGGATGGTTAGAGACTGTTTTGTGGTGGCCATGATCTGGGTTCGTGTGATAAGCATGTCTATGCTTGGGATGTCTATCCCGGTTTGTTATATTTGGGATGTCTATCCCTGGGTTCTTTTTTATCTGGCACCAGGAACAGGTTGATAACCTGGTACGGCCCTAGCTTATCCGTGACGGGGCCCGGTAAGATAAAATTGGATATTTGGATTTTACTTGAGTCTTTTGGTCTTGGACCGATTTTGGGTCGAGTCTTTTGGTTGGGCTGTTTAGCCTGTGTTTTCGACTTGAGTAATTTTAGTGTTCATATTGATTGTCTTTCCTTCGTCGGTGAGCACTTCGGACTCACCCCTCACCTGCGGGCTTTCATCCCGTAGGATGAGTTATTTTTGGTACAGGTTTGATGCATTCCAGACAGGCTGCGGCGTTATCCCTTGGACAGGGCTCGGATCCATAGTTTGCATTTGTGTCGCATACAGTGTCATGTGAGTTTTAAAGTCTTCCGCTGTGCATATTATTATTGTTGTTGGGCCATTGGGCCGGTTTTGTCATTTATGATGTTTTTATTATGGGCTGTTGAGTCCGGATATTTGTTGTGTACACTGTATGCTGGTCTTACCTTGGTTGGGTTGTTACAGTTCCGGCTTGTGTTTACTGTGTACGGTAAATACGGGTCGGGGCGTTTCACAGTAGGTGGTAAGAAATCAAAATAGAATTAATGTACTTCTTCCATATTTATCCCTTCGTTCAAAATTGTCACTAGATAATATTTCTCTTTCATTTATTATTTTCTTTAGGATGTTTTTTTTTTTAGAAAAAGAGCATCTTCATTCATATAAACAGATCTAAAGATCTGAAATTACATAACTGAAGATCTAATATAGCAAAAGCATAAGAAAAATCCAACAAAAGAATTCTTCTTAATCTACTACATAAAAATACACAACATGATTTATCTCCTTCAATAGAGGATTTACAAAGGCACACCACTCGCGACTCTACTCTCGCCAGCATCAGATCCAGATCCAGTAAGGTCCGTGCAGCAACCACCATGCCAGCAGGTAAATTTGAGACATACCTGTGGGGGAAAATATCCCTTTGTTGGTAAATTTCTGTAGCAGATATAGAATGGTTCTTCAAATCGAATCTTTCTCCATGAACTTTGACTCCCATAGACTTATTTGAAACACCAAAAAAGGTGAGAAAACTCCAGAAGGAGAGAAAACAACTCACAAAAAGTAAGACAAAACCCACAAAAAGTGGGAGTAAACCAACAAAACAAAAAACAAAACAAAACAAACTAATTGAAAAAAATTTTGGTGGGGGCTTACCGCCGGAAAAAAGTCGGCGGCAGCCCCAAATTGTAGATCTAGGGTTTTTCTCTAAGAGAATGAGAGATAAGAGAAAACCCTAGTAGTTATTAATACCCTAGGATGTTTTAGTTATATAAAATATTTTTTCTAGAAGTTAGATATAAGACAATATCTTAATACCTCTACAAATTCTAGAACGATGCAATGAATCCTTGTTCTCTCAATCAACAACTATGGAGTAGCCTTTTATGAATGGTAGCACACATTCGTTGGATTAGACTGTGAATAAGGGAATCCTTTTTGTAATCTATTTGGGTTGGGTACCAAGCAGTGCGCTAGTCTTAGATCCTTAGCCAAAGTGGAGCCTATGTTGTGTAATAGCTAGCTGTTTCTTTTTCATCTTCAAAAAAAGTAAAAACCAAACTTTCACACCCCATTTTTTTTTTTTCACACCACATGCGTTTCTTAACTAAACCCCGCATGATATTGGACATTGTCTTAACTAATTAAACCCTGCATGATATGTGCCTCCACGCATATACATCCTTCTTGATGTAAAAATTTGACAGATCAATAAAGTTTACAGCGGCCATCGAATTACAAAGCTTATATCTTTTGACGGGATTGGGTGCTGCTCCTGTTTATAGAAACAGGATGGATCCTGTCAAATTGATTTAGACCATCAATTAAAATGACTAAAAAAGAAGTTAGAGATTCATTCCCATTTTGCTAACAGAGAAGGAAGTTATAAACATTCCTGTTTTGCTTTACTTCTGCAACCCTAGCACTTTCTTTTTCCTATTGGATTAATGTGATCAAGCAACCAAAAGTTTCAACCTATCCATGACAATTGCACGTACATTCTTTTTTTTTTTTTTTCGCAACAATTGCATGTCTACCTCTTTGGCAGTTGAGCTGCAATTATATTTTTCCAGTTCGTCAACTAAAATTCTAATTTTCTATAATACATCCTTTGATTGTAGCTGTAATGCTTTCTTTTATGTTTTTGCTTCTTTGATCGATCAATCGGTTGGATTCCAGTGCAAACATCCCTCTTGCTCTTAGTTCTTTCCTTCCAACAAATTATGCAAGTACAAGGCAATAAATGATGCAACAATGATCAAAAAGCCTGTTAGGGCCTTGGAAGGAACGTCTACTTACCAAATTCATTGGCAATCACTGCACTCATCGTGTCGACAGTGAAGAGGACAGTTGAGGCGACCTTACACCGTTCAGTTCAGTTTCTTTCTTGCGAAAGTACTGGAGTTTAGTGGAAAGCAAGGAAGAAGGGTTGAAGAAGTTGCAAAATTGATGGGCATCATTAACTTCTTTTTTCAGTCTCTCTCAATACAAAGCCCTTGGATTTAACACTTGATGGTCTAAATCAATTTGACAGGATCTATCCTGTTTCTCTAGGAGCCCGATCCCTTTTGACAAGACTTAAATTTATGTACCAAAAAGATTATAACGCTTGGATAGATAGCAATATGGGGGATTAAAGGCTAACAATTTTAATTAATGAATAAAAAAAATATATCTGTAGCAAAATGTTGAAAAATATTCTCCAAGTTCTTGCAGCAAGTATTACTCACGCACCATGGGAGCCATTGTCTTCTAATCCGTGGAATTGATTAATAGAAAACAAAGGTATGTTATTATCAATCAGAAAATAAAAAAGAAACCTCAGGTAATTTAATTTAATTACACTGGATAGTACAGTACTGCTCGAGTTTTATTTATGGATTAAAAATCAGATATTTCACCATTTTCATTAATTTCTTTCTTAATCCATAGGATCTTGCCATAATTTCTCTCCCTAACACGATTGAATTTCAAACTTAAAAAATGCAAAATAATGGAAATGTCATTAATGATGGTATAAAAAAAGAAAATGACGCAACGGACACTGTTGTTGTTGCTAACTCGCTGAGCCTAAAGCAGAAAACAAAAAAAAAAAAAAACAAGAACACTTGAGCTAAAGCAAAGCAAAGTATTATGTAGTACAAATTAAAAACCAATCACTCCCAGAGAAAATAACAAATTGAAAAAAAAAAAAAGAATCCAACATGTATGGAAAGGCAATCCTCTCCATCGCCTTCGTTCTATTCCTCTTCCTCTCCTACTCCATCTTCATCGGCACCGTCGACATCCGCTCTTACTTCTTCCCCTCACTCCCGCCACCCCCGCCGTCCTCTCTCCCGCCACGCGCTTCCAACAAACCCCCACGCGCTTCCTCCTCCTACTCCCCTCCTCCGCTCAAGGTCTTCATGTACGATCTCCCGCGGCGGTTCAATGTCGCCATGATGAACACCCGGGAGAAGGTGGACGACAACTCCTCCGTCACCGCGGAGGACCTGCCCCGGTGGCCGCAGAAATCCGGCCTCCGGAAGCAGCACAGCGTCGAGTATTGGATGATGGCGTCGCTGCTGTACAAGGGGGAGGTGGAGGAGGAAGAGAGGGAGGCGGTTAGGGTTTTGGATCCGGAGCAGGCGGAGGCCTTCTTCGTGCCCTTCTTCTCTTCCTTGAGCTTCAACATTCACGGACACGTCATGACGGATCCCGAGACCGAAATTGATCGCCAGTTGCAGGTAGTTCTGGACACTATATTTATACTTTTTAGCTGAATTCTTACGGTTTTTGGTTTTGTTGCTACTTAGTGGCTGTAACTGCATTGCCTGGAAATGTAGAATTTGAAAAAGTTTTTTTTTTTTAAATAATTCGATTGATTATTTCCGCAGAGTCTAATTTAGTTCCTGGCTTAAATGGGTTACCATTGATGGTTGGTTGTGATTTTCAGGTTGATTTGATTGATTTCCTATACAAGTCCAAGTACTGGCAGAGGTCGAGTGGCAGAGACCATGTGATTCCCATGACGCATCCTAATGCTTTCAGATTCTTGAGGCAGCTGGTCAATGCTTCCATTCTTGTTGTTGCAGATTTTGGACGCTACCCAAAATCGCTGTCCACTCTGAGTAAAGATGTGGTGGCCCCTTATGTTCATGTTGTGGATTCTTTTACTAATGATACTGTTCCGGATCCATTCGAGTCTCGCACTACACTTCTTTTCTTCCGGGGGAATACAGTCAGGAAAGATGTATGGTGTTACTGTTGTACTCATCTGATTATGGGAAAACCCTTTTATGGGATTGTCTGGTTAATTGTCTTGATGGTGTTGCAGGAGGGCAAAGTTCGTGCCAAGCTGACAAAGATATTAGCTGGTTATGATGATGTTGTGTACGAACGGAGCTCACCTACAACAGAAACAATACAAGCGGTATGTGGTGGATTGATTTAGATGCTTGAACAAGATACTCATTCTGTTTCTTGGTCATTGTTAGTGATTAAGTTACTGCATACATCGGAAAATGCATTGTTGTATACAAAGTACAAAGAAATTCTGCTTAATGATGCGGCACCTCATGAGTGGTTCACGGGCAAACTATAATGATTAGTCTATCCTCATTTGACCAAAAAAAATTCTATCATGATCACTCGTTTCATCATCATTTTGTTGAACTTTGTAGTGAAAATTTTCTGTACAGGCATCAATACACTGAAACAGTAGGACTGTCCAAGGAGCAACTCATCTTCCCTATAATAAACAAAAAGTTCTCTTATTTGGTAAAATTTGTAATATTCAATTTTCTCTTGAATGTGCAACTAGCATCTAAATATATGGACATTCTCTATTATGGATGCATGCTTACCGTGCAGTGAACTTGACATTGGTTATGATAGAAATTAATTAACGATGAAGGAAGTTACTTATCTGGTTTTAGTATCCTGCTGTTTCCTATCTAATATCTCACTTTCTTCACCCTAAAAGAAGGGATTTTTTCCCCTTCCAGAGCGCATGGGAAAGTTACCTTATACTTTGTGTGCCATTTACATTCAAAAAGGGTGCTTTGATCAGTTATTAATCTAAACAAATGTCCTAGAATTTTTCTGTCTCTCTGATTTATTTCTTTTCCTCAAATACCAGTCAACACAAGGGATGCGTTCATCAAAGTTCTGTCTAAATCCTGCGGGCGATACTCCTTCATCTTGTCGCCTATTCGATGCTATTGTAAGCCATTGTGTTCCTGTGATTGTGAGTGATCAAATCGAGCTCCCTTATGAAGATGAACTCGACTACAGCAAGTTTTCAGTTTTCTTCTCTGTAAATGAGGCTGTACAGCCCAATTACATGGTGAATCAGCTCCGACAATTTTCAAAAGAGAAGTGGATTGAAATGTGGAGGCATCTTAAAAACATTTCCCATCACTATGAATTCCAGTATCCCCCGAAGAAAGAAGATGCCGTAAACATGATATGGAGGCAGGTAAAGCACAAACTTCCTGCGGTCAATCTTGCTGTTCATAGAAGCAGGAGATTGAAAGTCCCAGATTGGTGGCGACGGAGAAGGTGATTCCAGAAGTTGCTTATACAACACTGTACATTCATCATTATATTTTCTTCATCCATAATGATGACACCGTTGAGGGAATAATCAGAATTACAAATAACGGTCCTGGCATTCCTGTCATCTGGCTTTGGGGTTCTTCTAACATATACTCCAACAATAGAACAAAGAAGATTCTTTTTTTTTTTCTCTTTTTGGGAGGGGGGTAGGGAAGCGAAAGGGCGCAGGGCGTGGCAGATGAAGACCTGCCTCATTGCGTTCATAATATGCTTGTTGTTTTCACTCGTTGACAATGAGTAGTGTGGTCTTGAGCATGTAACAATTTGCGGCTGTAACACATCCTAGATTTAGCAAGGATTTCCTGCGTTTGCTTTGAGTGCATAGGTGACTGAAACAGTTGTTTCCTTGAGCTGTAACTTTCTGTACAATGTTCCCTTAATATAAAAGTGATGACCTTTACTAAGCGTGGAAAATCCATTTTTGTGCTTCTTATTTTTGTGTCAGTTCGTTCTAATTGCGAAAGGATTAAAGCGTTTTTTCATCCCTGTGTTGGCTTTCAAAGTTGGATTTCATCCCTGTGTAGGATTTTGGACTCTTTTCATCCCTCCGTTCACTCCTTTTGGTCTATTTTAATCTCCCAACCGAAATCCGGCAGAAAAATGCTGACCTGGCAAATTTTTCGGTGCCACGTCAGCTTTGTGGGACCCACATGCCAGGGATTACCCAAAACCAAACCAGCTCCACCCGGCCGGTTTTTTCCACCCGAGTGACCCGTTTTGCAAATTTTAAATTCACAAAATTGCCCCCACCCCATACCGTTTTGCGACTAGCTTGTTTCATTGTGGGACCCATGTTTACTTTAAATTTTTTGTATTTTATATTCATAAGGAACCATCCTAGTTTGTTTCTTAAATAATACCAGGAATTACTCAATAATTAATTCCTTAATTCCATCATATTTGTAACAGAATAATATATATGGACAAAAAGATAATTGAATATAAATTTAATATTTTAAAAATTAATGTAAAATATGACACAACATACAATCTTACTGTTACAAATTTGATTGGCAAAAAAGAAATACAATGATACAATCTGATTACAAAAGAGATAAAAAAATAATAAAAAAATACAATGTAAAATGGTTGTTAGCGTCCTCTCTCCATCCATTGAAACAAGATTTGAAAAAAGCAACTTCCCGAAGCTCCCTGCCTTGGCTCTAACAACAAACAAAACATGGAAACAGAAAATAAAAATAAAAAATTATAGAAGAATATAAGCTAATATAAACAATGTGGAATTTTATTATATTTTTTTGTCAAAAACAATGTGGAATTTAGATTATAATAACTTTGTGTTAAGTTATTGGACCTGGAGAAGAAAGACACAAACTTTATTTGGAAAAACACAAATTGTATAATTAAATACAAAATAATAAAAAAGGAGTGTAAATTAGGAACCCTCACCTCCAGATCCCAATCTGGATCACTGGCGATTCCAAATCTGAATCACAACCAACCGCAAAAACAATTCATTTGGGCAAGGATGCAGCCAAAAAGAAACCAAATGAAAGGGGATAGAGGTTACGATTCCTTACCCATCCTAAACAAAAGGAAATCTAATTCTCTCTTTGAAGCTTCAAGATGCTCAACACTTTATTCGATAATGGATTAGACCCGGTAGCTGCTCCAACTTTACCGTAAGCCTGCCAAAAGAAAAGCCAATCAATTCGTCATCAACAGAAAATTTTGAAGAAAAAGAATTAAAAGGCCAAGTACAGGGAAGCATATAATTAATATACCCGGATAGAAATAGGCGGCCTATATGCTTTGGTTTGGGGGAGCACATAGTAGCTCCTCCGGATATAAAGTCCAATAGTAGAAGGGAAGATGCGGGAGGAGCAGTACTTGAACGTAGACGACTTACAACTACTGGGTTCGAAGGGCTTGAAGTGGGGTAAGTTTGATTTAGGGGAGAAGTGGAGGTGCGTTGTGTAATTGTAGCTAAGATTTTAATAGAAGATGGAGAGGAGAATGTGGGCTCCATTAAAAAGAAGGCAAACAGACAACCATAGTTTGAAATTTTTGGAGGCGCAGCCGTAGTGGAGAACAAGAAGAGAGGGCAGCCCCAGAACTGCAATGGAGAAGAAGAAGAGAAGAAAATAAATGGATTTAGGGATTTAGTTAATATTTGATTCAAGGTATGGCAACGGGGTATGGGGCTGGGGCAATTTTGTGAATTTAAAATTTGCAAAACGGGTCACTCGGGTGGAAAAAACCGGTTGGGTGGAGCTGGTTTGGTTTTGGGTAATTCCCGGCATGTGGGTCCCACAAAGCTGACGTGGCACCGAAAAATTTGCCAGGTCAGCACTTTTCTGTCGGATTTCGGTTGGGAGATTAAAATAGACCAAAAGGAGTGAACGGAGGGATGAAAAGAGTCCAAAATCCTACACAGGGATAAAATCCAACTTTGAAGGCCAACACAGGGATAAAAAAACGCTTTAATCCAATTGCGAAAGTAAACTTGCCAGTTTTTCGAAATTGTGTTGATCAATGGACTAGTTAACTACAGATTCATGCCCCTAGCAGACCGAAAGTTGAGGGAGGCAGGTTGAAGGATTTTGTGAACCTTGGCCAATGCTTCAATCGTATAATTAACCCCTATGGTTAGGGAACCAAAAAATTCTTAAAATAAAGATACTGAATGCTTGAACATAAGCCGAAGAACGGGGAGGGTGTGGATTACCAGTACCAACCCAAGAATAGATGAGTGCTCTCCTATTCCAGTCTGGGCCTTGTCCTTGTCAAAACAATATTATATTCTCTCCTATTACATGTGCTCTCCTTTCATGACAAATCTAGCTATTATCGCTGTGGTGGCTCTGGCGGTGGTACAAGTGTGTAGTGACAGAGGATGAGTGAGCTTCAGCTAGATGGTAGTCCCCATTAATGTGCGACCCTTCTGTCATCCCCGCGGGAATATATACGCACATGATCGAACTCGCATAGTTTTCACATACTAAAAAGAGTAGATTGTTTCATGTATTCTAGCTAGATTTGTCATGCCTTTGTAGAATTGAATCATTTTATACTTGACTTGGCCCTGAAACATTCTACAAAATGTTTATTAATCAATTCTTCACAAGATATCTTAACTTTTTTGTTTTTTAATTGGCATCATCAATGTTCTTTTTACTTTTATTTAAAGATAATGGGGTTTTTAGGCTTTTGCTCAATATTTGTGGGTCAAGATTAAAATTTATTAGTTCAGGTTCTAATTACAATTGTTTAACCAATTAGTCTTTGACTCTTTGGATATATTCAGAAACATATTTCCATATAATTTTCTAGTGGGGGGGCTGTGTAGGACCATTCTTGGTCACCCAAAATCCTTAGTATTCCCATATAATGTTTCAACTTAATTTGACGAAGTAGCTATCCTCTAGATCCATCATTGTCTACTTAATTCCATGGCTAGATCACCCATGTGCTCATCTTCATTGCTCATATCGTTGGACGCATCTTACAGTTCTTTAGTTCGTAATATTTCAAACAATATTAGTTGGTTCTGACAATGATCATCAACTCTGGCCAGAGTTGGAGAATTAGCTAGGCCATAATTCTTCCTTAATTCAAATCCGTGATCTTTCATTCTCAATCCATTTTCATGCCCAAATTTAAGATTTTTCAACGATAAAGTTTCGACCAATGAATTATCAGTTTGGCATTATAATTTACAAATGATGCTAACTCCCTGGCTATTGTAGAAACTGGTGGGTGTCTTCAACTAAAAAAGTGGAAGTAAATGGCTGTAAGAAAGCATTTGAGGTATATATGCTCCATAGTTTGTGACAAATTGTGCATCTCTTTGTCTTCTTCTCATGCTAGAAAACTTAAAATGATGTTCTTCTCGGCAATTTGGACCTTGGCAAAATTATCAGCAGATAAGAATCAAAAGATCATTCTCGGCCATGAGTCGAGATTTTCATACTATGGCTAGCTAAGTTTTTACCTTGTTTTTCTGGATTTCTATGTCTCATGTATTCGAGTTCTTCATACTTTCTTTGCTTCACAAATTTTGTATCAGTCTGATGATTTATACTGAATAGGAGTCGATTTGAGCTACCGACTCCTAAACATGTTGTCAGCTCAAGTATATTCTTTAATATACCTCTCGGTTTCAGACCAAAAAAAAAGTCAGGGCCAGAAAGAATCTACCTCTTCACGAGTACTCTCCTTTCGATCATAAATACTACAGAATCAACTATGGAGTGTTTGATAACAGCAGAAGCACAGATGGATTGTGTATATAAGGTTATCCCTTAAAACTGATCAAATATGACTAGACACCTCCGTTTAGTACAAATTCTTCTTTATGTCATGAAATGAATTTAAGCACCATTTGTCACTTTAGAAAAAGAAATATATTAACAAACCATATTGACACGATCCCTTTGTGATCAAATCATGATAAAGATTTGTTTCAACTAATAATCGGCATTAGCCTCTATATCTATAGTCATGTGGCTACAAAATAAAAACTAATTTAAAGGAAGCTCCTAGCACCGGCGGGAGGAGAGACGGTGCAGTTCAGTGAAGGAGCAGCGTGGGTGACATCATGATTTTTGTTGTCCCCGTGCCTTTGCCTTTAAGGCTAACAAAAAGAGAAGAGCCCCAAAAACAAAAGTGAAAAGTCCTCCAATCTTTGCACTTATTGCCAC
Organism: Turnera subulata; assembly: GCA_028386065.3. Classification (NCBI taxonomy): domain Eukaryota; kingdom Viridiplantae; phylum Streptophyta; class Magnoliopsida; order Malpighiales; family Passifloraceae; genus Turnera; species Turnera subulata. The sequence goes on from JAKUCV010000709.1 coordinate 12,188, forward strand.
GTGGCAGTCACATCAAAATCTTAAGACTACCAGGGGACCAATAGATGAATAGATAGAGACAATACAGTGAACTAAAAGGTAGCTAACCTCCAAAGACATAGAGCTATTTTTAACTTAAGTTTTGTCCCCTAAGAATCCCTTATTTAAATATCTATCAGTCCCATTTGACTCACGCTCTACTTCACCTCTCTTATGATATAGTAATACAAACACACAGACAATTACTTTTTTTCTGTTTCTATTTAGTATTCGGAATTTTGAGTCGATTAATCCGGATCCGACCTACCTAGTATATTTGAGTATGGTGGGTGAGTTTCCCGAACTCTCGAATATGATACCTCACTTCACCAACGCATACCATTAGACCAACAGCACATTGGTTTTGGCCAATGGAAATGGGAATTTCATGTGGGAGTATGTTTTGTATTTGTGTATGAGTGAGAGTGGTAATAGATTTTGGCCTAATTAATTTGTAAGGTTCACTGATCAGTATGCACTCGGGACTGTTCTGTTTATTCTCAGAACAGCCTGCCATGTGGGATCTGAATGCTGTTTTGGACTTCTTGTCACAGAGAAGGAACACATGTCTGCTATGCTTAGCAAAACTCCAATCCCCGGTCCTAATGTCTATATTACCCCCCTTTTGTCTTCTTTTTATTTTGTTTTCCTTCTCGGCACATGACAAAATTTGGGTCGTTCAAAATATATTACCTTTTGTTTTAAGCAGTGCTGCCGTACAGTATAATGCGTAAATTGTGCCCCAGTAATATACACACCGTTATGGACAAAATTGTTTCACCTATCTCTCAATTTATATTTGACAGGTGATAAAATTTTATTCTAAGTTATAGATTATTAAATTCTAAGACAAATTTTTTGTGGAAGCGAATAATATATACTAGCTCTTTGATTTGAGAAATCTACTTATTTTTATTTGAATATTAATATGTTTCAAACTTTTTTAGGAAAAATGTGCTATAAACTTGGATATATTCGCTAATCAAAAAATCTTATAGTAAATAAACTCATTATTTAAACTGCCATATTATTCAATAATTTTCTATTACGTAATAAAAAAATCTATTAGAAAAATGTATACTCCCCCGACCATTAATCGGAATTCGTTGTGAGTTCACATGAAAGCCCCCTGTTCTTTTGTCACAACAACATAAAACAGAAGCTAGATTCGTGTTGCACAAAGACAAGCAATGGCATTATTAATTTACTGGTACGAACCAAGTTGGCATCCGGCATCCTACAGATGGGGCTCATAACGTAATCTTGCCTACATACTTTATGAAACGTGACGACGAAACGGAGAGTGGCATTATGGGCAATTTGGCTCCACTTTCATCGCAGAAGCATCACTCTTCCCTTCCCATTTTCCCACTCGCTCGACTAAAAAACAATGATAGGACCAAATTAAACCAAAACACATCGCCCCTTCCTTCTCCTCTCTTATATATTATATCTGTTTCGTCACAGCATTTGCTATTGCCTGCCTATTAGTCAAAAGTAACTCATTTGTAAATTATAATTTGAGATCAATCATTTGTGTTCTTGGTTTTTTGGAGATGAGCCTGGTCAGGACTCAGGGTAACTGCGTTGCCATCCGCACACTCTCGCCTCACTCATCCATCAACCGATGTGCTCATGGCTCTTCTTCTTCTTCTTCTTCAGGTTCCATCAATTCCCTTCTTCTTCTAATTAGCTCTCTCTATGCAATGTGATTTGTGAATATATAACCAAACCTGATTCTGGGTTGTTTACGGTTTCTAGACTCCTACTTGAGTGACCCCATAAATGTTAATTCCTTGCAATTTGTTTCGTCTTTGTTGGTTGCTTTGCTTCTGTGATTGGTCTGATCATCTATTCATTTGATGCTTGTCGTGGCTATGACTATGAGTCTCTTGACTTGGAGAGTGTTACCATTCATCATTTTTCTTATGTTTTCCTCATTTCAATGCTTTGCTCCTGTATTTTTTAGTATTTTTTTCTTGCCTCGAAGCATGTTTCATCTTTACAGGTACGTTTTATTCTTAAAAATAAGTATATTTTATACATAGATAGGTAGATCCATGTTTCACCAGAAACTATATATATATATTTTTTTATTTTTGGGGTCGAGAGTACTAGGACAACTTCATGAATCATGAACTGAACTCTTCCAGCAAGTGCTTCTGACTTCATGTTCATGCACCCAGAAAAAGAAGAACATAGCTCTGTACACCATTTTGGAAGCTTGCAATTAAAAATCTAGCATCTGTAAGTGAAGTAATGAACTAGTACTAGTTTTCATGTTAACCTGAAACTGACCCCATATCCTTGATGTTGCCGGATTTGGCGCAATATAGGGCAAACCTAGGGACCAAATACGTGTTCATTATATGTATATAACCCATCATTGTCTCTCCAGTCCATGTCTAGTGACGGTCCTTGACTGGGCCTGGTGGTGGTCCCATTTCGCATCGCATCGCTTAGGTTGTAGACTTGTAGTAGTTGTTAGGGCGGCGTACCCAACAATGTTACTAAAACTCGTGCTACTGTGGTCACCTTGGGCTTCTTTACGTGAATTAAAACCTTTTATGGGAAAAAAAAAGGGTCGAATATGGTTGGAAAGATAGTAGTACCTAAAAGCTTAGTTGTCGTGAGAACGACCTATTCTTTTGATCTTTTATGGGATTCTTTCCCTAAATATCAGCAGCCTATATGGCCATTCACTGTGTAGTGTGTACAGTCATGGACAAAGCGCCAGGGAAAAGTCTTAGTTACTCTGTCGTATTGTAGCCTCTAAAACCAAAAAAAAAAAAGAAAAAAATAAAGAGAAAGGTCTTAGTTACTCTCGTACTTGAATTACTGCTCAAGTACAATAAGCATTTGGGATAGTCTGTTAGACTTAGACCTGTTTACTTTTTGCTAGTCCTGTGCTACGTTTAACCTTGAAGGAAAATTATTTTTGCGGTTGGTGTTATTAATTAAGTATATGTAGTAGTATTTGAATTTAAGAAAGTAAGTTGGTGTTGAGAGTAAGTTTAGTATTTGAATTTAAGAAAGTAAGTTGGTGAGAGTAAGTTTTCTGAACCCATTATCAATAAGTACATATGGTCTCTAGTTGGGGATAGCGCCATTACTCTTCGAGGTTATGTAGATAAACTGAAAATCTGTTGTGGTTTAATTTGAGCTGAATTTCATTGTACAAGGACCCTTAAAATCTACTTTAGCAATTGGCAAAGGGCCGTAAGTTTGTTGTTGTTTATCCCTTGGATCACGACAGAAACAAAGAGTGGGGCTGGGCTCACACAGATGGTTGATAAACTAACTATCTGGATCGTTAGCTTAAACCAAAAGAAGACCTAACTGGGTTAGTATAATAATACTACGATGTCTTTTTTTGGGACATGAAAGCGTCACTCTAATCCCACCGCATAGGATCAAGAGTTTAAGTGGAAACGATGCACAACCATGTGATTGGTCTGCGTCAAGTTCCAGGCCCCCTCCCTTCTCCTAATAAATTCTTCACTTTATTATTTTTTTTTTTTGACAGAAAATTCTTCACTTTATAATTTTTCCGTTAAAATGACAACAACAGCATCAAGTTCTGAGACTTGTCGTCCAAATACATAATATTATAATGTTATCCTCCTCCGCTAGTAGTATTAACCGACTTGTCGGGTGGCCCCCACTACCTTTTACATCACCGTACGTACGCACATAACTGTCGTTGCCGCGCATTTATTTTCCACGGACGGTTCAACAAAACTTGTTCCTAGCGTGCCGTGTCTTTTAAGTTTAGAAATATAAAATTTAAATTATTCTCCCCAAAACAAATGTAAAGTCCCGGCAACTAATATCTTTTTCTTGAAATCTAGAAAGTTTAGGTGGAGAGGTGGTAGGCAGTGATTTTAATCTTGAAATTAGTGTGTTTATCTTTCCTAAATTATAGGCTCCAAATTAGGAAAATAAAAGATAAGGTTTCCACCGCATTATATATAATATATATGTTTTAGCGTTATATTTTGGCAGTGGCGATAAAGAAAAAGAAGACGATAATGTGAATAATATAAAGGGGGAGAAGCGAAACAAACCCAGAGGGTGTCCATCAACTTCAAATTAATCAGTTTTGAGGTTGAAAACCGAACAAAAACTGCTTTGCTAATCCTATCAGGCTCCCTTAATTAGACTAAAGACACGAGGAGGATCTAGGAGGTGGCTGGCCTAGCTCGCGGCCGCCTCATTGGTTCAACCTTTTGGGCACCTACCTATATTGAGGTGGCGGCCCCGAGCGATGAAACCGCTAGTCTTCAAGGGACGCAGCAGAGCAGTTACAGGGGTTGGTACTATCTTCTCTGCCGCCTGCGAGGTCCTCTGATGTTAGTTTTCAGGAAACCAATATGTGTGAAGGTCAATGTGGTCCATTGTCGCATCAGGAGTCCCAGATTTGGCGGCCTCCATGGGGTCCATGCCCATGGTCGACGTCAAGGTCTGATTCCGAGAGGTTTTTTTTTCATGGTTTTCTTTCATCGAATGTTTTCGTTCTTTTTCATAGATTATTGGTGCATTTGGGAAATTCTGTAGCTTTTTGATGGCCGGTGTAATTTGATTTATGGTTTCATTTCATTTTGCATAATGTTGAACAAATGCGATGCAACTCCAAAATTATGAAACAAAGGTGATGGATGATGATATTTTGTTTTTTCTCATCGGTCAGGGTTCATTACAGAATACGTGAAAGAGCGGTGTAGATTTGCATCTTAGGACACCTTCTTGATATGTTTTTTACATTTCAATATGTGTTAGAGAAATGCACCTGTAGCTGGCTGCACCATGCTGGGGAACAAGCACATGTTATGTGAAAGTCAGGGCCACCTGAGAGTTTTGGCTTTCAGATTGCTGATATGAAATGCTTTGGTTAGTTGATGGAGGATGTGGTGGTCTGTTTGGTTGTGGCAATTGGTTTCTCCTTTTAATTTGTGGTTTGCCACCGGCAATATCATTATTGGACTGGTTTTGGTTGCTGAAATGATTAACAAATTTGCTGATCATTGTCGGCAGAGGATGGAGCTTGCGGTACGCCTACTTGGATCGGCAAGGGCTTACCTTGTGTTTGCTTTAAAGGAAGGGGAGTTTATGAAAGGATGTGCATTACTTTGACACCCCAGCAGGCAAGTGCACAGATGGTCTTTGATAAAACTGGCATTCGGGTATCCCTCATGCCATATGTATGGATAAAGTTCTTTTTTGTATGTGCTTTCTGGTAAATCCTCTCTAATTCTGGATCCCATCGACAATCCACGATAAATTTCGATTTCTTATTGGTCTGCTGATGGTTAGCTTTGTCAGGCGTTCATTTCTATTTATTTATTCGACTCTGGCCAAAATTCACATCCATGAATTAATTTACTTTACCCTCCTCTGTTGCCAATTCATAGTTATGCCTTTTGATTAAGTTGGAAATGTTCACCTTGAAGTATAAAGTTGCTTCTGCTCATGCATTTACAGAAAATGCGTTGCTGCTACGCCATACAGATTTTTCTCTCTAACTAGCCAAATGATCAATTAGTTCAAATTTTCAGGAAGAGAGATTGAATAGATTGAAGCACAGAATGAAGGTCTATTTTGATGCGTCTAGGAAAGATCATCAGGTGTGTTTTATACTGATTCTCATATTTCGATGCTCTCTGTAGTTACTAGTTCCAGATTTGACCAACTGCATCAATAATTGTGATGCTTAGGTGACTTTGCTCGAAAATTTTTTTGAGCGAATGGCGATGCACAGATAGATGCAGCCTGTAAATTTCAAAAACTTGTTTCCACATGTCTTTTAACTCTTATCTGTTTCTGTTAGGACAGGAAGCTCTGAAAGCCCTATGGTCTGCCACATATCCAGAACGGCAACTCAATGGTTTGATTTCTGAGCAGTGGAAAGAGATGGGATGGCAGGGAAGGGATCCATCTACAGATTTCAGGTGCTTTAAACTTTTACTTGATCCCTCCTCTTACTCATCTCCGACATATTTGGCTTTCTTTCAATTAATGAGTCGGATTTTCTCTTCTTTCCTGATAATTTAGAGGAGCTGGATTCATTTCTTTGGAGAATCTGTTGTTCTTTGCCAAGACATTTTCGGTAGGATCCTGATCTTCTGAAGGAAAAACTTGTCAAATGAACCAAGTTAATGAACCTAACTCCTGCCACCGTTGACTGATTTTTTTTTTTTGGGTGTGTGTTAAATTTGTTTCAGACATCGTTTCAAAGTTTATTAAGGAGGCAGGGTGCACAAATATCTGCTTTGCAGTATCCATTCGCAGTCGCAGGTGTAAATATCACTTTCATGATCATGCAAATGCTTGATCTTGAGGCATGTAAGTGGCAAAATAACACTTTCCACCCTTAAAATTTCCAATACAACAAATGAACTTTGACTGACAATATGACACGGGCTTCTCAGTTTTAGTCTCTGCCAAAAGACTCAGATTCTTGTGGGTCTCATATGCTCCTTAGTTGCCTGGATTATTGAGAGCCATCTTCGGTTTGGATATTGCTAAGTGTCTCTGCTTAATTGCTTGCAGCTAAACCTAGGACGTTCGTCAGATCAGTTTTTATACAGATGTTGTCAGGTGAGAGCTTGAAACTGCACCTGGTCGATCCAGTTAAAGGAGCAATTCTTACATTATTTTTCTGATCTCAACATTTAAAAGTCTCTTCTTATTGTGCTTTTCCTCTTTGCTTAACCAAGCTTCCTTTATACTTAGCTTTTATTGTTCATAACTTGTTTCCATGGCAGCCTAATAAATTCACAAATGTGTTTTCAGAAAATGAGTGGGCATTTGACTTGCTCTACTGCGTGGCCTTTGTGGTCATGAACAAGCAATGGGTCGACAGACATGCTACATACATGGAATTCAACGTAAGCATCCAGTCCCCTTCAACTTTTTATTACATAAGTCTACACTTTTAATTTTTTCTCCACAAAATGTCCTACTTAAAATTTGATGATGACGATGGTGAATACATACAGGATGTGTTGAAAGCGACTCGAGCTCAGTTGGAGAGAGAACTTCTAATGGATGATGTCCTAAGGATTGAAGACATGCCTTCTTATAGCCTTCTTCGCTAGTAATACCCAACAGAGGTATGATCCGTGTGTGCTTGGCACTCCCCCTGCACTGCACCTCTGTTTCCAAGCTGTGCTTAGGGGGTGGTGGGGAAAGATGTACTTGACTAGATTCAGAAGGAATTTTTCTTTCACTACTCGGTCTTCTCTGCTTTGTTTCGCTATATCCCCCTTTCTTTTTCTTTTTTTCTAATTTTTATCCATTGCCCTTGCCACCAATGTATATTATTGTTGCCACCAATGATATCATCATCATCATTTGATATCGATTTGCAAAGGGTGATTGCCACAGCCAACTGGCTCGTCATTCAAGTCACTTGACATAACTTCCCGCTACTTATGTTCGGCCCTCGAATTACTAGTAGTGACCAGTGAGCTCCTACAAATCACTTGCTTTTCAATTGTCTTCACCAGTGAACATCTCCTGCCTGAAAACTATGCAGCCCCTTCAATTGCTCAGATTCATGTGACAAGACCCTCTTCCCCCACCACACCAGAGTAGGTCACCTATTTCGATTAATACACCCTCTCTATCAACTTTTACCAAACTCCATCCAACAGTACATTATTAGATATTACCTGACCAGATTCTGATGTCTCTACCACGGTCAGCCAGCATACCCTGCTTCCTACCATCCCCTCTATTAAGCCTAGTCCATCCCGTACTGGGTTACGGCTACATATTGATCTGGAGTAACATATTCCACTCCCTAGTACTCCTTCCTTGGAAAATTCAATCCAAATACCTTCGATACAAATCTGAGTTGGCCTCCAATTTCTTTCAAAACACTTGGCACCCCAACAATATTGCGCAATTGCAAGAACTCCCACAGAATGGAGAAGTAGTGTTATTGGCCCGTAATAAAAATAAAACGGACATCACTTTCACATCAACTGAGGCTAAGCAACCGGCAACATAGAACAATTTCAATTTTTTTAACCATCACAAACTTGTTCAGGCAGCACGTGATAAATCACAATTGCCTTGGAGGTAATATTACAGCGAGGCATGCAATAATAGAAAATGAACAATTCTGCACTCACAATGAGGGTTGAAAAGAATTGTCAGTTCCTGGAAGAATAAGTTTAAGGTCAAACCCCCCAAAAACCATCAACAATTGCAGAACGTAATAAAGCCAACGTTGAAAGCTCAAGCGGATGAAATTATTACATAAGCACCCAACTCCAAACGCATAAGAAGGGAAAGCATTCCAGGGAGATGTTACATAAGATAAAACTCCCCCACCCCAAAAAAAAAGTGACTTAAAACATATAAGGCGAGAAAGATTGGAAAAAAATTTGGATGACGGATCGTTTTGGAGCAAGAAGAGGCGATGGGTTACCATGGATGACGCGTCGTTTTCAGGCGGGAAAATTCCCCAAAAAAAATTTGGACCATTTCTCGATTTGTGCGTGTCATCCTTGCGCAGGGGCCATGCTAATCTTCTCTGTATCGTTCCAATTTTATCGGATGTCCCCGAAGGGACAATTGCATGCTGATTGGTATCTTGCTATAAAGAACAATGAGCTTTGGTACCTGGCCGATGTGGGATTATAACACTATCCTTAGCCTTGGACCCCAAAGCGCCCACTCCTCGTTCTCTGCTGACTCTTCATGGGTTCTCGAAGAGTAAATAATAGGAATAACCAAGAAAAATAAGGTGAAACAAAATCATAATTGAAACTTTGAAAGCAAAAAATCAATCTCAACGAAAAGTAGTCCAAAAATCATGTGCAAAGGTAACGACGAAGGCAAGTGAAAGTGTCACAAAATGACGACAACAACGATGCAATGCACTGTGGATGAAACATCAAAATACCAGAAAGAATTAATTCTTAGTATTGACATCTCATCAAGACCTTATAATTCTTACCCAATCTAAAACTTAACCTCAAACCACTGACCTTTCTCGAAGGAAAGATATCAACCAAGAAGAAGCTGGCGCTGATTTGTTCTGTAAACCAGCAAAATAAAAGGAGACTCTTCCCCTCCACTGAGTTGTTGAAGGTGAATGCAAGTAAGGCTTAATTCCAGGTTCTACTACAGACCAGAATGAGGATGAAGTTTGTGTTTTCTTTTTCTCATATCCGAGATGTCACAGTAAATTGAAGCGAAGCCATGCATTGAAAAACTTGAATCGCCTTTACACGTGTCTGCATCCTCTACTCTCGCGTGGACACAATCTCCGCCTTTCTGTTGATCGAACGGTGAAGGAAGCCCTACTTGGTGGGCCCAGTCTAGCAAAAAACCACCTCGAGTCGTTTTGCATGAATCCTTTTTTTTTTTCGATTAAGTTTTACATGAATCTTTGATGGATGCATCACTGCATTCATCCTAAAGCCTAAAAAAAAAAAAAAAAAAAAAAACACAAGCATCAGTCTGCGAAAGCAGGAGACATACGGCGCCTGCCACACCACACCTTGTACCAATGTACCTGTCCTCCCGAGTTGCTCCCGGTTTAGCTAAAAAATCAGCACAAATTATTATTTTTTTTTTTGGAAAAAATTCTTGTAAAATAAGTAAACTGGGAGGATAAAAATTAAAAAAATTTTATACCCGTAACAAAAGAGTACTGTTTATGTACCATTTTTTACCATCACTATACCTTAATGTACATTAACAAAAATAATAAATTAATACATATTTATTTATTGAAATAAATTTTGTCCATAATTATTGTCCAGTCCAAGGTCAGGGCTCCAAGTCAAGTCAAGTCAAGGTGATGTCCCCGCGGGGACACCGAGTTGACGGTTGGCGCTAAAGATAAAGCACATTGAGTTGCCTCACCTGGTCGATGTGGGACAGAACTATTGGGCCATCAAATGGCCGTAGTTTCTTGTACTTACATTCCCACGAAATCCTACAAACCACTCAACCACAGGCACAGCCAAACTGATTGCCACTTCAACGGCAAATACTTAACAACAGTCTGATCTAATATTATACAGTTACAGTGAGTTCAAAGTGTCGTCAAACTTTGATGAACTTTATGCGCAAAACAAGACAAAAAAGTGTTGTCAAACTTGATGAAACATACATGCTTATCGAGAAAGATACATGCTTCCTGTGACATAATAACATAAGCTCCAATCCCACCACTAACAGCACCTGAAGACAATTGTGGGGGAATTCTTTCGAGTATATTAAGCCACTAACATGCTTACCTTTCTCAACACAAACGCCAAATACAAATAAGCTGCTTCCCATTCATCCGGCGATAATATGACGAGATATATATATCTCAACAGCTAAGTCATCACTTAGCTACTCAAACAACAGACTTACTCTGATCTTGGTTACCATCACCAAGAGCACCAAGCCTCCACATTAAGTCCATATATATATCCCGGTTTCTTCAAATACTCGTGCTCAAATTCATGTGAATTCTTAACAAAAACTAGCTCAAGTCATACTAAAAATCCAACCTTTTAACCCTCCCCATTATCACACAAAAGGTAACCCAATGAATCTAAACTGCACCTATTTTAGTACAATAACAGATAATAGCAAATGAACCAGCAAAAACTCTTAACTCTAAAAAAGATTAGATTAGGAAAGCTAACCTCAGTCAATTATGTAGCCGAAGAAGAAAGAAAAAGACTCGAACAGAAACATTACAAATGCTTGCACACCTAAAATAGCTGGACTAGAGCATCTAAACTCTAAAATCCATATCCAAAAGCTACCCAACACAAAAATAAGAAGTAGAGGATGAAGCAGAAAGCAGCATAAGAAAGTATAAAATCGTGCAAATAAGAAACAGGATAAAAGGCAACAATGATGTGAGTATCATACACCTTCATTCAGGTGTGTACTTCAATCCGGATTTAGGTAATCTTCTCTGTATCGTTCCAATTTTATCGGATGCCCCAGAAAAGACAATTACATGCTGGGTGGCATGTTCTTATAAAGATGCATAAGCTTTTCATACCTCCTTAGTCTTAACACTCATATGCCACTCCTCGTTCTCTCCTGACTCTTCGTGGATCCTTTTAAGAGTAAAGAATAGGAATAACCAAGACGCAAGTAACGAGAAACAAAATCAAAATTCAAAGCAAAGAAACAATCTCAACGAAAATTAGTACAAAAAAATCATGTGGCATGTGTGTGGGAAGGTAATGACGAAGGCAAGTGAAAGAAAGTAAAAAAAATAGTGTCACAAAATGACGACAACAACAATGTGTGTACTGTGGATGAAACATCAAAATACCAGAAACAATTGATTCTTGGTGTTGACATCTCATATCCAATCTAAAACTTAAGCTGAAACCTCTTACCTTTCACTAAGGGAAGATTTCAACCAAGAAGAAGCTGCCGCTGATTTGTCCTGGAAACCAGCAAAAAGAAGAGACCGAGTTGTTGAATGAAGGTGAATGCAAGTAAGCCTTAGTTCCGGGTTCTTACAACAGAACAGAGTGAGGATGAACTTTGTGTTTTCTTTTTTTTTTTTCATGTCCGAGATGTCACAGTAAATTGAAGCAAAGCCATGCATCGGAAAGATGAATTGCCTTTATACGTGTCCGCATCCTCTACTCTGTGGACACAATCTTCGCCTCTGTTGATCAAACGGTGAAGGATCCCTTTCTTGGTGGACCCTGTTTAGCAAAAACCACCACGAGCCGTTGAATTATAGTCTATAGCTGACTGCGATGAATCAACGCTTTCCTTATTTCTTTTCATTAGTTCACTTCAGCCTCTTTTGTTTTTGTTTTTGTTTTTGTTTTTGTATTTCTATTTTTTATGAGCATTAGACCCTTGGGTAGACGCCACAGACGCTTTTGCTTAGAACAACAAAAACATTGGAACTAATGAAAAGCAGAGTTTGCAAAAGCAGGGATCAACTTTAGACATTGTAGATACATTTACCTCAACCTCAAAAGAAAAAAACATAGACAATGACAATCCATACTGTAATTAGCACTTGACCAGTTATAACAAAGTGGGAAACCTATGAGGAGTAGTAATGCCACTATGCCAGTAATAGCTCTCATATGGAATGCCAGCAAACAATAACTAGAGCTCATAAGGATTTTACAAATTCATTCGAAGAAAAAACACAAAGAAAACACTTTGAGCCAAGCCAAGGAGATGTGAAGGCAACCTATCTACATAAAGAATTTAAGCCAAGAGATAAAGCTTACCATTGAAACTCCTTTCGCTCGCCATGCAGATTACAGGTTCTCCTTCAAATGGAAGACAAGCTGAAAATTTGCATTCTTGAGGAGAGGAGAGAAGGAACCGGGAAAAAGAAAACTGAAAGCACCCAGCAAGAAAGGCTCTGTTCTGTTCTTGCTCGGTGTTCATGCTATTGTGAGAGCATTGTTGACAAGTTGACATGACATGATATAACCTCTTGAATACTTAGCCCTCCTTTAATCCTGTTTATAGATAGATTATAGCCTGGTTTAGTCCCAACCATTTAATACTGGGTCTAGTCTGGAGGATATAAAAGAATTAACCACTTTACTGAGAAGTACTCCACATTATTTTTGCCCATTCCGAGCAATTCTAGATTTTTTCACAACATTCTGGAACCCGATCAGTGCATGGCATGACTATAAATCACCTACCGCACAACTGAATATGCAAGAAATCATCAAAATCAGAAGCCGAAGAATGTAGATGTCTACACTTTTGGGCTCAACAAACAAGGACATCAGATTGAGTTCGACAAACAGTGGCGGCAAAGTGATTAAGACTCGACTACCTAAATAGACTGAGGGCTCATGTTTGTACTCTTCACTCATCCTTATTAATGTGTCCTAAAGCTTCCTTATACTTTGATAAATTATTAGAACAAAGTTTCAATGTCATTAATCTATATTTTGCTCGTGCATGTTTGGTGGAAGAGTCACTACTCACATGTGACATGTTGTTGATGATGTTGTTCCTAGCGTTAATCCAACAATTTAAGGTGCTCTTCAAACTTTTTCGGCTCATGGAAAGACGTCTATTAATCATATTTGAGTGTGATATATAGGAAACACTATTAGTCATACTTGCATGACCATAACGATACGACACATACAATTAGTTGTCTATCACATTACATATCCGAGGAGTGTTTAATGGGATTTTTGTCATATCGGGGGACCAAAATCTATAAAAATTTAGTACAATAACCACATTTAAAAATAGAATTGGATAGAGAAACCAAAAATCCCATTAATCCGTTGCAGGAGAAGAATGCCAGAGAAAAAAAATCTTTTAATTAATGAAATGATAGAGGTGGAATGATTTGTAGATTAGAATAATCATCCCTTTTACTCTTTTCTGAAATTTTATTAATGTGCACTAGTATTTCTTTGTGTTTTTAATTACCTCTAAAATTTAAGTGTATAAACTTCATATAAGCATGCATCTTCTAAAATTTAGATCAAAGATATAACAATATTGTGATATTAAATTGAAGTTGATCAAAAAAAATTAGAGTGATTGCAATGTATTTCTATTATATCTGGAAAATTATTTTTGCCCTCTGTCTTAAAAATTTTATTTATTATTAATTCTGTACGTTGTGTTCATTTTGTATGCCGTCATCACTCTTTTATTGTTGCGTTACTTGTATTCATCCTTTTAACATGTTTCTAGAAAATTTGTAATTGATTTATATCATAACCTTAGGCACACATGATGTAATAATTATATTTTTTGGGAAAAAGTAAGTGAACTCCTAGTAAAAATCTAGTGGCGAGTCTATGAAGCCAAAATCTGAAGGCGGTAGAAAGCTTATGGACTCGTGTCGCAATATTTAAAAATTATCCATTGGATTTAAATAGGTTATTTACAAAATATTTCTTTTTTTTTTGCAGACAGGTCCCACGGGTCCAAATCTGCTTATATTTTTTAAACAGACGGATCCCGCGGGTTCCATCTGCTAAGTTCCAACGTCCCCGAGAGGACAAATGACCAGTTGATCGACATCTGAATATAAAGAACCTAAGGCTGCGTTTGGAACACTGGACGAGACAGTGTTCAGGGGATTGGACTGGACTGAATTGGACAATAGTTATGTTCCCTCCAACGTTTGGTATGCTGTATACTAAATGGGACTGTTGTACTGAACAACGTTTGGTTAACTGTGAACTGGACTGGACTAAATATGAAAATGACTGTATTGCCCTTAGGTATGGAAACTGTTTTAGGGGAAAATCATATAGATAAATACTAATATATATTTGTTATTTCTATTATAATTATACCATTTAAAAAATGAATAAAAAATTGTGATGCTATAACTATAGAAATTTTTACATATTAAATTAAATAATAAACTAAAATGGTGTGACATATTAAATCCAATAGCTTGAACATGTCTTAACCTTAAAAAAAATACTACAAACTTCTTCAACTTAAGGTAGTAGATACAATACATACTCCATAAACATAACTTATGATACTAAACACAATGCATAGTCCATAAACATAGAATTATCCTAATAATAAGTAGCAACTTAGTTGTACATCTTCATAAACATAGAATTTCCTAATAATAAGTAGTGATATGCTTTTACATCTTCATAACAATGAACATTATAAGGAGACCAAGTAAAACTCCTATAACCAAAATGAGCATTTGGTTCATGAAAACTTGTCCACC
>JAKUCV010000709.1:28596-61422 GCA_028386065.3 Turnera subulata
CAACAAACTGAATCATCAAACATTAAGAAGTTGGAGAAGTTAAGTTGTTACAAATACAATAATGTCTGAATAAAACATGTTCACTTTATTACAAGTACCACAATGCCATAAAAAGCAATGAATATATTACAAGGAAAATTCTGAATACAATCCAGCCAACACATTATCCAATAGAAAATTTCAATAATCCAGCGAACAAATTAAAAAAAGAAAGTCTCACAATTCAGCAAACACATCATCGAATGGAAAATTCTGAATACAATCCAGCAAACACATGATAACAAAGCAGCTACTATCACGAATTGTTAAAGGAAATGCACCCTAAGTCATGTTATGAGTGGCTCTCCACTCATCATACATCCTTTGTGCAAGTGCATCCCTTGCAGCTGTCCATTCCTCACTTGGTAGGACAGTTGCAATTATTTCAGGTGGAGTATCTTCCTCTCTAACAGGAATAGCATCACCAACAATAGGAGTATTCTCCTCTGGATCAATTGCCATGTTAGTCCTAATAAAATTATGCAATAAACAGCAAGCCATTATTATTCTACCCTGAATTTTAATTGGATAAAATGAAGGGCTCCTAAGGATTGCCCATCTCTTTTTTAGCAACCCAAAACTACGTTCAATGATATTCCTCGCCTGTGCATGCTTCATATTGAAAAATTCCTCCCGGTTTCTTGGCATTCTTGGACCACTAGTTGCCCACTCCTTAAGGTGATAACGAACACCTCTATAAGGAGCAAGGAAACCTTCACCATTAGTGTTGAAACGCCCGTGTCCCAATTTATTGATATAAGTTATAAATTAATTATAGATTGACCAAATTGCCCTTATTATTCCCGGGACACCCGTATCCCAAATCATCCATTAAAGAATGTATAGCATGTGAAGTGACCCAAATGCCCTTCTCCCCGGGATACAATATCAACAACATAATCAATGAACAATTATACAACAAATTATACAACAACGAGTATGCAGCGGAAGACTATACATATGATAACATGTATGCAGTGAACTCTATGGATCCGACCCGAGGAGAGGAAAGCACCGCCACCTACTGATATGCTCTTCTGATCATCGATCAGCTAACCTGTGTAAAATTGTGAGGGGGTGAGACCAACCACTGTCTCACCGCAAACAAATAAACCAATAATATACAACTACAAATCAACTACAAGTACACCGGCATTAGGCAGTAGCAAACACAGAGCACAAACAATTTCACAATACACAACACCAGTCATCACCAGACTTCAACCATCACTTATCATTGCTTATCTTATTATCTTCTTTATTAGGTTTAAATATTTTATTAGGGCCCTCTACTGTGTGCGTCGAGCTCGGTCCCGTCTCATGAGACAACCAGCCATAAGCCCAAATAAACCAGGCACGAAGCCCAAACATATCCATAGAGAGAGAGAGACAGAGAGAAAGAGGGAGGTAGAAAGGGGGAGATAAAAAGAGGGAGGTAGAACCGGCCATCACAGGCCCACATGCAAACCCGCATGCCATCCCGAGGGGTATTACTTCCCGCTCGAACCAACCGGTCAACAGCCCCACAGTAGAATTATTATAGTATTTTATTCTCAATTATCCTTTAAGATTTGTACCATACGTTATTTCAGACATGGTTGTGTGGAATTAACCTCTTATACTCAAATCCGGGCCTCCAGCCCACAGTCCACCACACAAACCACAAAACCATTTATCACGTTAATTAACACGCAAAACAAGTCATGCTCGACAGGCATATTAAATCACACTGGTACACAGTTCACATAATCATGCACACTGCATCAGAGGTATCATCAATATATACAATTTACAATTAACAACATCAGCACATCAGACAAGCATGCATACAGCATTCAAGACCAACAAGACCAAGACAATTAACATCAGCATTCAATACCACTTCATATACCAAGACAATTAACCGAGCATTGTAGGTAGTAATGCATACAAAGGTTTATAAGTCCTCACCTGGAACATTAGGATTCGCCTTGAATCTAGAGCTTCATCTTGCACCAGGTCATACCGTTCCTAAGCTATCACTAGTGCCTAAACGTATAGACATATATATCAGCAAACACATAAAGAGATGTAGGCATGAAGAACACAAGACCACATGAGCCACGATAGTGACCCCTATCTTGAGACATTCCAAAAACTTGGGGTCTAAGTCCAATTAAGTTTATAAAGCTCGTTTCAGAACAAAATTCCATCAACTAAGTCAAGGTTGCATCAAGAATTTATTATCTCTCTTTGACATTGAAAACCAATTGTACCATTATAGTTTAAACTCGACTTTGGCCTAGAACAGCATGTGCATCAAAGTAGTGGTTTAATAACTACGATATAAGCGAATTCAATGAATCTCTCAAGACGGAAATTGCATGAACAAACACGTGCTCTCCCAAGCCAGTATAGGCATTCATGCTTAGAATGTATAGATGGAATTATTATTACTGTCATTAGTACAATCTAGTAGGTGTCACCGCATTCAATTTCATTTCAATGCCCACTATTGTTTCCAATATTTTAAGAAAGAACATGCCAAGACTAAATCCAGTGTTTGGTTTAACCAACTTAGACAAGTTTATAGTCACATACTTTATAGTTAAACAATTAACTCATGACCCAGAGATAAACAAATCACATACTCAAGACTTCTTAAAAAAAAAAAGAAAATGACCAACATCGAATCCAACAAGCAACCAACCCACACAGAAAAACAGACACGAATTGGAAAGGGAAAAGAGGATCAAAATCCTTACCAAAATGCAAGTGAGTCGTGACTGCCCACTGCCCAGCCCCTCGGGTCTGTTGAACTGCAGCAAAACCCGAGCCCCCAGTGGCCGGAAACCACCCCACTGCCGGCAAGCCCGAACCCGGCAACCCAGCACCAACACAATGGATGACCGACCACCAACAACCAGAATGATCCCAACCCGCCACCATCCTCAACCAACCAACACAAAAACACACCCAACACTATCATCAACCCGTGAACCAATAGACAACAAATAAAACGAAGAAGAGGGAAGAAGAAAGGAGTCGACCCGAACACAGACCCGCCTCAAACAACCACCACCGAGCTCCACACCCAACAGCACAACACAACCGCACACAACCAACATCCCCGCAACCCGCAACAACAAAACCACCATCCAAAAAGAAACCCGATTAGAGGATCATCACTCGGGGATGCAAACGATTGAGGAGAAGAGAAAAAAAACAAAGAGCATGGCGGGGCAAGCTTACCAGACGGCGACACAAGCAGCATCAGCTCCCCGTCACGCTGCAAGTCCGAGCCCAGACCTTGAACCGGACCCCCGCCTCCTCCCTCAGCTCGACAACGGCAGCTCGACTTGAACTGGGGCGACGGCGTGTACAAGTGTGACGGTGGCCCGTAGGAAGGGATGGAGAAGAAGAGGAAGTGAGAAGGGAGGATTGGTGGCAGCGGTTTGGAAAAACAAAAGAAGAGAGGAAATGGGAACGTGGGGGCGGCCGGGAGAGAAAAGGGAAGAGAAGAGAAAAGAATGGAGAAAGAGAGAAGGAAAAAAGAAAAGAAGAGAGGGCTAGGGTTTGGCCGGCCTAGCCAAAACGACGTCGTTTCATTTTGGCTTAGGCGCGGTCAACCCGCCCTGGCCAGTCAACGTTTTTTTTTTTTTCCTTTCCTTTCTTTTCCCCAAAACGACGTAGTTTTCCTACAAACTACATCAAGCTGCGTTTACACCCCGAGACACCTTTTATTCCCAACAAACCCAATCAAGCAACAATACAAAAATTAAATTAATACTTGCCAAGGTAAATTAATAATTTCTTTGACAAAAAATCGAAAATTCATCAAGGGTAAAATTGGAAATTAAATTCAAAAAATTTGAAAATTCCGTAAAAATCTATTAACGAAAATCGGGCGTTACAAGTGTAGCCAGCATCAACCAAATAGAAATTACCTATAAGGCAGCATATATATTCTATTAAGTTATGCTATTATACTATCCAAAATTGATGTATTTAGGAATTTATATGCAAGAACCTACCCTTAGGGACTTGTAACCCATTTCTTCTTGTGACAGCATCACGTAATACCCTTGAATCAGTAGCTGATCCTTCCCATCCAGGGAACACAAAGACAAAATTCATCTCCCTATTACACACACCTAGTACATTAGTTGAGATATTACCCTTCCTAGTTCGATACCTTGGTTTATCATCTTCTGGGACAGTAACATCTATGTACATTCCATCTAATGCACCTAGACAGCCCTTAAACCATTTCCACCTAGGATCAGTGCAGCCCTCAAGGACAGGTTCTGTTTTGGCAAACAAATCTGATTGGACTCGAATGACTGACTTTAAAACAGAATGAAAGTTTCTACTGATTGTCTCACCAGACCTAGTAAATTTAGTTTGGAGGGGCCTATTCTTTTCTTGATGAGCAAGTATATAAGTGAATGTTGCAACCTGTTCCTCTATTCCTACTTCACCATTTGTAGACAGCCCCCTTTAGTCCTAAGTAACTCACATGGCCTAGCAAATGCATTCATATCCATCCTAAGGTTCCATATGCAATGATCATCTGAAGTTTGACACATTCTCTCAATTGCCCCTCTCCTAGTTTTATAGAGTGAAAATGTTCTATCTATTAATGGCCTCCTACTACCACCCCTTTGATTATCCTCATGCAAATATGCAATTACAAACATAGCACAATGCAGTAGAAACTCAAACTGCATCCTTGAAATCACATAAATCACAGCAGCGATTTTGGCACGGCGATTGCGGTCCATTTCAGTCTAGGCAACAAATAAACAAAGCAAAAATGAGTAGCAACAAATGGATACTACTTGCATTAGCTGTAGCAGCATACATAAGAACAAATTAACAATAAAATTATATAAGTATACTTGCAAGAACATGATTTCACACACATCATATAAGTATACTTGCAAACATCACACACATCAGACTCGAATGAATGAGTATACTTACTTCAGCCAAAGTCCAAGTTTCACAAAGACTTGATGCTGTTGTTACAGAAATGAAGACAACATGAGTTTAGTGCTTTCATTTTAATACAAAGCATAACACATTACCAAATACAAATATCAACTTTTAGCTTAATAAAAAAATGACATCAGATGCTAGTAAAAAGAGTAATCAATTGGCAACTATTAATACCCCGAAGTTAATAAATTCCTATCACAAAACAAAAACTTTTTATAGCATGTTGTCTTATTATGGATGGGTAAAAGAGACAGAATAGGAGGTAGAGTTACTAGCTACAAGCTATATTACACAACTTAAGATCATATTCAACAGCCTAAAAGTTAAAACTCAAATATGGATATATGGCATGAAATATGGATTGCATCACAAAATCAAGAACAACAACATCATCCACATTGTCCAACTAAATCCTTAGTTATAAAAGAAACCTTGTTAATATTCACATACCTTACTGCTATTCTGTCACAAACTCTATTTCCCTCCCAACACAAAACTGTAACACAATAACACATAATTAGATTCAAATTATGTAACAAACAGGAAGTATAATTCACAATAACAGAATAGGAGAAGGAAAAAGCCAAAGCGAAGGAGAAGAGAGGAAGAAGGGGATTTATCAAATTAGGGATTTGACTAAAAATTGGGGATTTGTTGTTTTTATTCATTGCACAACATAAGAACACAGAGAGGAGAAGAATAATAAAAGAAGAGAAGAAAAAAAAAGGGTTTATTAAATTATAGTTACGATTTCAGAAAAAAAAATTGGGTTTAAAATTAGGGTTAGGGTTTATTAAAATTGGGGATTTGACTGATTTTGGGTTATGATGTAGAACCCAGAAAGTGAAAGAGGAAGAGGGGACGAATTTAGAAGAAGAGAAGATAAAAGAATGGGTTTAAAATTAGGGTTAGGGTTTATAAAAATTGGGGATCTGACGGATTTTGGTTTATAATCCAGAACCCAAAAAGTTGAAGAGAAGGAGGAGAAGAAGAATCGAACAATACATGGAGAAAAAGAGAAGAACATTTAAGCAAAAAAATAACACAAACCAGAAAAAAATTAAAATACGAATTGAAGAAAACAAAGACAATAAAAAACAAGAGAGAAGGAGACGGAGAAGAAACGGAACAAAGAAGAAACGGGAAGACAAGAAGAGAGTTGACTAGACAACAGAGGAGGAGAAGAACGGAGGAAGTAAGGAGAGAAGAGGAGGAGAAGAATAAAAGAAGGATAACGCAACAAAGAAAAGAAAAATAGAAGAAGATAAGAAGGAGAAGCAGAGAAGAAGAAGAAGTAGAAGCGAAAAAAGAAGCGAAGAAAACAATTAAAAGGAAAGCAGAGAAGAAGAAGATGGGTCTGTGAACTCACCTTCGGGTTGCGATGTCAGGGAGAACGGGAGAGAGTTTTGCAGAGAGTGAGTGAAAGAAAGATGGGAAAGGGCAAATGGCAAGGGCTTTAATGTTGTTGGGGCAAATTTGGAATTAACAAAATAGAGCAGAGATAATTTGGGTACGAGAATAGGATTGTCCGTCGGACTCAGTTCTGTCCACTGAATTCGCGTTGGACAGGAAAATTGATTTTAGTCCAACGCGCGTTGGACTTCTGTCCACTACTTTGTCCCTCACCCCAGTTCCAAACAACTCCCCCTTGGAATTGAGTCCCCTCGCGCCTGTCCTTGCCCCTGTTCCAAACGCAGCCTAAGCAATGCTACTAGTTGACGTGGGACAGTATTGTATGCTGCACTATCGTTGGCCACAGGGGCGGATATAGGGGGAGCAAGCAGGGGTTCAGGCCCCTCAAAATTCTAATAAGTATATATATGGTAATAAAATGAAGTGAAATGTGCTATGGCTTGGTGGTGAGCAACGCGGGTTCGAGTTGGTTGTTACACATTTTTTACTTTTTTTGGGCATTTACCTTAA
This sequence comes from Turnera subulata, assembly GCA_028386065.3. Classification (NCBI taxonomy): domain Eukaryota; kingdom Viridiplantae; phylum Streptophyta; class Magnoliopsida; order Malpighiales; family Passifloraceae; genus Turnera; species Turnera subulata. Next base: position 35,539 of record JAKUCV010000709.1, read on the forward strand.
ATTATACAATTTTGGTCCTCCCTAAAAATTATTCTTGCAAATTTGGCCCCCCTCTAACAGAAATTTCTAGATCCACCCCTGGTAGGCCACTTCATGTTTTATGAGGACCCTTCCTGCGTCCAACGCGGGTTCGAGTTGGTTGTTACACATTTTTTACTTTTTTTGGGCATTTACCTTAAATTATACAATTTTAGTCCTCCCTAAAAAATATTCTTGCAAATTTGGCCCCCCTCTAACAGAAATTTCTAGATCCAACCCTGGTAGGCCACTTCATGTTTTATGCGGACCCTTCCTGCGTCCTCTAGGCTCCGTTTGGTTTGGGGGTTGGGCAGGGTAGGGTTTGGGTTTCAAACCCCAACCCCCAGGGTTGGGGTTGGGTTTGGGTTTTAAACCCAGGCCATGCTGTTTGATTTGGGGGTTGGATTTCAACATGGGTTTGGACTGGGTTTCAAAATAAGTGTTTGGTTGGAGGGTTTAGTTTTAGGTTGGGTTTAATAATTTGACTAGATTGTCCTTGATCATAGTTGAATGAAATTCTAAGTATAAAAATACGTTTTTTTCGAAACATAACATGCTAACATATATTTAATTCATATAAACACATTTTTATATATTCACTTTCTATATTTTTTTAATTAATAATTTAGTATTTGACATTTCTCTCTTTATTTTATATATCCCCATAAAATTCTATTATTTTTTTATAAGTTACTCAAACCCATTGTTTTATATTACTCCCGATGACATTTATGGTTTCAGTACTCAGTACATATTTCTCACAAATCACCTTTCAACTCATTAAATTTTTTTACGAGTGTTTATAAGCACCTATTTGGTACCCTATTTTGCATCGATAAAAAAATCAACATTGAGTCATAATTTTCATATTACACTTAACATGTGCATTATTTATTTATTAATATATACATATGGAATTAATAAATTTCATGACTTGAAATATTAATCACATTTTGAATGATAACACATTTTTGAACAGTTTAAGCAGATGACTTGTGATCATATTCCCATGATATATACCCAGAGAACAAAAGCGCTGCACCTTTTGTTCATGTTCATGAATTGCACTTGGATTCTTTCAAGTTGTGTAACTAAAAGTCTAAGTTTCTAGACTGGTGTAAATTTTTCTCACATTTCCATTCATAAGAGTTGTAATGTACAAAATGATGTGTATGCCAATTTGACAACGCAAATAGGATGAAAAGAAAATATCTTAAATTATGTTACATGGAATTTTACAATGTAACACCAAATTGAATCCTCCTATCCTCCCTTACTCCTGCAAAAAATAACCAGAAAATTATGTACCATAGAGCTCCTTTCGAACTGCATGTGTATATCAGGGAAGAAACCAAGAACCCAAGGCTGTCATGAATGGAAAAGAAAAAGCCTTCTACTAGATGTTGCCCCACAAAAGCTTCCAATACAAATCAAATTACTCTGGACCGTAAAAAAGCAACCAAAGGAGCCTCAGTTGCAGTGATGTAGCCGGATATATTATTATACACATCAGAGAATCAGACCTGCAAAAAGCATTGAACATTGAAAATGGGCGAAGAATGGATGAAGCAGTAATTTACAGCAAGGATCAATAAACGTACAGCAAGCTAATGCAAATCACAATCAATCAACTTACACACATTATTCACACACCAATCAACTTTGAGCAGTACACCATGCCTTGCCAATTCACATTATTCACTAAAGGATTACCTGGTCTGACCAAGAGTGATCTGGCGATGACACCCTACTGTCTTTGTCCTAATATTGCAAGAATTTTATCAGAAAAGAGAGAAAAAAATACTTCAGTGCATTTGCAAATTGTCACGGCAGAAAATCTTTTGTACCTTGACTAGATTCCAGGAATTCCAATAATTTTGGGACAGTTTCTTATCATCTTTCCAGCTTTAAGACACCCTAATCCAACCAACAAAAGCACATTTCCAAATCGTATTTGGAATCATCCAAGTATTCCATAAAATCAGTACATTCATCAAATGCTCCCAGTTCTACATATCTAAAATCTCCCTCTACATTGATAGTCTCATGATTCCCATTGACCTACATCAACAAGAAAAAGCATCTTAAGCATATTAGTCCTATATAAGTTCTAGATGAAAATCTCAAAGAGTTCGGGAGCCATTCCAAATGTAACATTTTAACTCAGGATTACTGACAGAATCTGTCGGCAAAAAAATGGCACACCAGTATCGCAAGATGGTTTCACAATCATGTTTCAAGAAATTCAAGGAAGCAAATTCAGCATATTGCAAGTTTATTGGATGTTTTCTCATTTCGTATTCCAATTTCATATATTAAATTCAACAAGGCCAAAACGTCTAATGTCAATACAACCCAAAAAAGAGCAATCGACTCGGGTTTTATCATATCATACGCCACCAATAATCGCAACCAGAAACCAAACATCTCATACTTCTATGCAACCGGAAACCAATCACAAAAAGCATGAAGAAGAAGAAGAATGTTAAAAAAAAAGTACGAAGAAGGAAATACCCGAGCATTGTATGATGCTATCCGGTCAAACTCTCAACAACAATTCCTTCTAACCTGCTCAAACAACCAAAACCAAGACCAAATTAGAGTCAAATCATAACAAAACAAACGAATGTAACAATTACCCCAGAGATGGTGCGTGAGAAAACCTGTCAGACCCCTGCCTTCAATCAACCTACAACCACCAAAGTAAGATGAATTAAGAGAGGAAGATGTAGTAATTAACGGCAGAGGTAGAAAGTAACGACTAATAGCAGCAGAATTGAAAAATTTTCCCCAAAATCGAAACCTAGGGTTTAGGTTCAAATTTGGGGTTTTCGGATTGGTGTGGAATAGAAGAAGAAAGATGAGGAGAGAGTGCAGAGGGGGAGGTAATAAGACGATGGGAAGATGAATTTTCAAAAAAGAAAAAGATGAACTGGGCTTTGAATCGATCGACAGAAGATCGATGTGAAGGAGGAAGGGAGTTTCGATTTACCTGGAGAGGAGAGGAGAGGAGAGGAGAGAGAGTGTGGAGGTCTGACTGAGGCTGAAATGAACGTGAAATTCGTTTTTATTAAACGGGGATAGTTTGGGAATAATGACTTTTGGACAGGGATACGCTCGTCCACAAATTTCAAACCCCAACCCACCAAACCCGAACCCCAGCTCCTCGCGGGTGTTGAAAAACGCGGGTTTGAAGCTCTCAAACCCACAAGTTGGGGTTCCAAACCCAAACCCCAACCCCAACCCGCGCTCCATTTTCTCCAACCAAACAGCGGGAGGGGAAACAAAATCAAAATTCAAAGCAAAAACACAATCTCAACGAAATTCAGTAGCAAAAATCATGACTTATTAGACTCCTTACGCCACTCCTTGTTCTCGGCTTGCTACTCTTCCTGGGTCCTCCGAGTTCTGAATAGGAATATAAAAGTTTAAGGGAGCTCCTATTACTATGTAATTTTAAGATTTGATACGGATACCAGGGAGGAGCAAAGAGAAGTGATAAGGAAATGTTTTATTTTCTGTTTTAAAAAGCCAGGGGATAGGAAATTGTTATGTTCATACTCAAATTGTTGTTGGCTTTTTTTTTTTCTCTTAATATAAGAACTCTCCCAGCGTTAACAAAAATCATAACATAAAAAAGAGGATTTCGTGGTTGAGTTGGGGTTGACTGCTCGCTGGCCGAGTCGTCTTCATTTATCTCATAACAGAAAACATTGCCTGATCGCAAGCTGTTCGATGAATACCAAATCGAGACTCTATGCATACCTTAATACCAACCCATAGACCTGGGTCTCTATCTCTCTCTTCCATCAATTGTATGTGAACCAGCAAATTAAATTGCACCTCATCATCACACATCGAGCGCAAGTTATGGCTTCGCATTGAAATTTGAAAGGGAACCAACCAAAAATCCACACGCTTGCCATTCGTTTGGGTATCAGTCTTCACTTCTAGTTCAGTGATCGCTTTATCGATATGTAGGGGAAGAGTATTGGAATAATATATTGATAGCAAAGCAGGAGACACCGATAGAGCAGAGCATTAACTGCGTTTCAGCTAGTGCCGAAAGAAAATGCTATTTCTTGAAACCTTCACCTCCCCCATCCAAACCCAGCCAAATATTGGGTCATGGAGAGTATGTCCTTGACCCCAACAATAGATACGCTCTCTTTGAATATCCCAAGCTTTTTTTATGCTAATCCAAACTTGAATATCCCATGCTTTGCTGGGTGGAGAGATTGACGTGGAAGTATAACAAGAGGAAACTGATCTTTTAACAGAGAAATGTTTTTCTTAATTTGCCAAGACCATCCAGACAATACATGTAATTAAGTTCTAATTAATCCAAATGAACTCTGCTACATATGGTTTCTTTTTTTTGTTTTGTTTTCTGATGACTTTTCTACGCACTTGCAAGCCAAATGGATGAAGTTAACCTGTCGCACACATTTCTTGAAAATGCAATTCCTTTTGACATATTTTTTGGGTCAATTTTTTTTCAAACTTTTTTTTTGTATTAAAGACGAAAACCCTGTAATTCCTGTTAAAAGAGACAAACCTACGCTTTTGATAATAATGACAAATTCTAGCATTTGTACACTAGTGATGGAGCACATTCGCTGATCCTCGAACTTGTTATATTATTTTTTACCGTTTTGTGTTGCCAATAGTGTTCCTCAACGCATGGTTCTACACCTTCCATGTTAAATACAAATCAGAGCATTTCAAAGATATTGGTCATCCTCTTATGGTATACATATACAGCCTAGGTAGCAGCAGCATCTCTTATGCATGTGTTCGCTGATTTGGTAAAGGGCATGGACTCCAATATTGTCAAAACTTGATTTATGCAGTAGTTGGACATCATTACAGCATCTTTACTTGATTTATGTCTTTACTCGTTTCTCCTTATTAGACCCATCCACTTCATTAATTAGACTCATATTCATTAGTTATATATATATATATATATACCATGCAACATTATATTCCTATGATCCCAAAAGAGGTAATGGGAAAGAAAATGCGTCAAGTTTGCAAGAAGGAGAAGCGGCAATTCCACAACTTAGAAGTTTTACGACCAAAGGTGTTTATCACGGATAGCTCAAACTTCAAGAGGCTGGTTCAAGAACTAACCGGTAATAATGGAACTTCATCAATCTCTCCTCCACCTCCAGCTGAACTAGCAGCTACCAACAACGGCCGCATAATGGGTATGGGAGACCAACCATACCAGCAAGAAAGTAGCATGGAGTCATTATTTGTTGAAGGACTAATTGTGGATTCTCTTGAGTTATGCGACCAACTGTGTGTATCAGAGGAGGCAATAAGCCAGGTTGATAATGATAGGGCGTATGTGGATTACCATGCAGCATTTGATGCATCAAATCCAATGATGCAAGCAGAGGATTTGTCTCCATACAGGGATTTTGAAATGTGGCTTTTGGATGGTGATGATGACTCGTGTTCATTCTTCAATGGTTACGCCCAGAGTGAGCAGCAATAAGCATGCAGGTTTAATTAACTAAGCGTTTATAATTCGAACAATCTTTTTTCATGGTAGACTAAGGGCCCAGTGAAAGCAGACACCTGCCTGAACATGATAGTTTGATGTCTGGCATGTTACGATTGTTGTTTTTTAAGAATGGCACGATTGTTGCTGATGGTGTGTTCTTTTCCTTTTGTTCTCTGTCCTAATTAATCGAAGATGCTTTGAATTAGGCTGACCTCTATTTTGTGAACTTCAGATATGTAAAACAAATGCTCTCATGAAAACGTTTGATACATGGATTCAAGTTTGAAAAGTTGACCTCCTCCCTCCCATCCTCCTTTCGAATGAAGTGCTGTGAACATCATTATGGACCAAGACAGAACTAATCATAGTTGTCAAAGAAAAAAAAGAACGGAATTAATTATATACCTCAAAACAGATATGGAATAACTTGTGGTTTCAATAATTAAAATCATATCCTCAACCGAAAGGCCTTCATATTAGATTAGAATTTAGAAGCGTCCAGAGTCTCCAGACTCGGCTACAGAAATTATAGTTGTTTGAAATGAACTTGCAAGCAATTACCCAGAAATAATAGTCTTATGCTGGTGTTTTGAACCCATATCATACCCCAGACGAAATGTTTTAGAATTTAGAGTATCTGATACTTTAATGCCCAAAGTTAAAAATGGAATTCCCCAAGCTGCATGTTCAATTTTTTTGAAGAAATATGAAAGTAAGAAAAAATGCTAATTAAAGGAATAAGTTCAATTTGTTTGTTCGAATAATTCCAACTTGGCTATTTAAAATATATTCGAGAATATTATAACAGACGTACCTCCTTTTCCTCGTGTATAAGCAAGCATAAGTTGAGTATCAGAAAACCAAAGCCAATCAGAAAAGTCAAGAAAAGAACAAACTGTAGAGCAAGCCCGACTTGGCCGAAAAAATAAAGGTCCAAGTAGCAAAAACAAGCGTCAAGCAGACCAAAGCATAAAAGAGAAACATGTTTCTTTATGAGCATAAGACGCATGAGTTCTTGTCCTCGTCTTGTCAACCTAGTCTAGTCTTCAACAAAAACTCTACCAAGCCCAATAGACTTTTGTAGTTCTGATTCCCCACAAAAATATGTAAAACACTTGTATTATATCATCTTGTGTGATTAGCTAGAAGATGTAAATATATGGCTAACTCAAATTAAAAAGAAGTTTCAAAGTAGCCAACAGGCAAGAATAAGAATAAGGATCTTTCTGATTCACCACGGTGGAATGTCCAAGGCGCAATTTTTCATTGATCCAGTGATGAAATGAAACAGTTTGTATACTTTAACGGATGGATAACTATCCATTGACCCGATGAAATACAGAAATAGTTTCTTTTTGTTTTTTCCTTTTTAACATCTGATGATGGAACAGTTTGTGTACTTGCTGAGGTCACAGAACCAATGAAAAGAGAGACGGGCGCCGTATAAAAACTGGAAAGGAAAGCACAAACTTATCATCATCACTAGAACATTTATGTAATGTAAAGCTACAAAACAAGAGCTTCAAAATCCCACTACAAACCATATAAAAGACAAGACATTTTTCTTTAAGAGCAAACTATAACCTACATATATGTGTCAAGGACTAACTTCTACATCACCAAAAAGAGTGGCCCAGTGCCACCTTCCTTGTAGGCATCAGGAACGCTGTTGTAACAGTAAAGGCTGTTGGACATTTCCCAGCTCCAGTCCTGCTTCCTATACACATACAATGGTAGCCATCGGTTTATCCTGACGTAATGCTCCCTGATCTTCCCTTCACCAAGTACTATGCCAGTCACAATGCAATAACAGCTCTCATGGCCACCCCAGACCTTGTCACCAGGATCTGCTGTTTGACTCCCGTCTGGATGGAAGTAGCGGCGCATCGGCAGGCCATTTCCTCCCCAATGGGGGTCCAGATTTCGCCAATACTCTGGAGCTCCCTGATATCATTAACTGTTAGAATGGTTGAACTTGGCAAAGAAAGAAATGGTGAATCTAGCTCAACTGCTCAAGCAAACTATGGAATGAACAAATGCTGTGAAAGTTAATATGATGGAGGGATACCTGCACAAAGAGTTTGAGGGTTTTGCGATATCCTTAACTACCTAAAGTGTAGCAAATATGAGAATATATTGCAAACAAGCGAAAGATAGATAACGATCTTCAATTTTCTAATTAATTTATCTGGATTAATGAAAACAAAGCAACATTAAGGACACGCAAACAAAACCTATTTCCTAAATGACATAATTTTGGGAGTTGGAGAGAAATGATATAGAATAAAGTACACAAGAAACTATAACTTTCAGCTTACTATCGCGGGTGGTCATGATTCAACAGGAAGGAAAATGACCGTGCTCTGCCTCATTCAAAAATATAACCATGCGCTCCAAAACCTACATACCTACCTTTCCAAAGTGAAACTCCCAGGCATGGTCACACAGATCATCCTTCATAATACGACACTGCCATAAACAAGACGAATATCTTGCTTAGTTATCCACAGACAAGCCAATGTGAAAGGTCCATGTTTATACACATAAAGCACATTATACAAGCTTAATTAGCGAATTTGGAAGAAGTTGGAGAGGGGAAAGCATAACAGTTTAGTACTCACTCGTTTTCCATCCAAAACAGATAATGAGTAAGCAGCCAATCTAGACAATCCACGGGCTTGAGACACGCGAGGTATGTGTGCTTTCCCATGCCATAATTCCTCGCACTGAGACAAGGATGGCAAAATTTGGAAGTCAACATTTGAATATGGAACAGACATACAAAGATACAATGAATGGTCAATGAAAAACTATACAACACAAAGCTGATCCTGATTTTCCTTTCATTTTATATAGTTATCTTTTGGGTGGTTTGCTGCAGTTCGGGACATCATTGTCATGCCTTGAAACAACAGCTTCAAACACGGAGCAACACACTATGCAGTCATGACTCTGCTCATAAACCTGTAACATCTACAATTTGAGCTGTCATTTTATCGTTTAACTTCCCCAACCCCCCAAAACACACCAAAAGCCAGTCACTGATTCAGAAGAAAGAAAAGATGCAACCAACGGAAGCAATTGAAGTAACTTCCAGACCTAAAAACTATTTAAACATTGACCATAAAAACCATCATATTCCCGGAAATTGGTGCGTTTTATATTTTCCTGTCCGTTCTTGTTACTTTATCAACACCCAAAACCCTTATTAAACCTCTGAGCCAGCAAAAAATTGCTAACAGATAAAGAGGCAACCCAGTGAATCCACCAAGAGCCCAAAGAAAAAGCAGAACACTGAGTAACAAGTGTTGCATGCAGAATGAAGTCCTAAACTAGCAAACACTCTAACCATTTCACAAGCCTCGAGAAAAAAAAAAGGCTGCAAATTTATAGGGCTCAAACACAAAGGACATAGAATTAACAATTCAGAAACGATCATCATTTCAAAATGGTCCTCTATGTGTAGCTAACTGTTAGTGATCATCAGGAACTCAAAAGGATAACATACTTTTCACATAATAAGAAAAACAGTGATAAGTTGCTTCTTACACGGCCAATTATTAGTACAATTCAATCGAATTGAAAAGCAATTGTAAAGATTAGATTAGAAACGAACAGCAGAAGCATATATCACTAATTTTCCTTTTCTCTAACTGTCCGTCAATCAGTATACATATATTTTTTCCTAGACAATTCTTAATCGGCAAGCAAAGCATGCATGATATAAAATACTGGTCAAACCTAAAATACTACTGATATGCAAGCAAAGGGGGAATGCAACACACCAAACCAGTCCATTCCTCGAAATTCTAAACCGAACAGGAACAAATACCAAAAACCCATCTGGGTTTTAAACCAAAGCATCAAATTCGGTCATTAATCAACCGGCGCCATTTAATAAAAAACTCTCATCGTCAGGTGATGAGCAGAAGAAACACATCACAAACACAAAAGGAAGGAGAAGAAGTAGAAGGAAGCAATTACCTTGGGCGCCCAGAGATGGTCGCTGGAAGCCACTGCGTGCCAACCACGAGAGGCAACGAGAGATAGTGCCACGCTGCGTGCGTCCAGTTTGCTCATGATTTTCAACATTATATCCCTTCCCAGCACCTCCAGAGGGTCCCGCGCCATAGGTTGTTGTACTCCTCCTCCTCCTCTTTTCCTCCTCTTCCTCCTCTTCCCTTCTTCATCACCCAACACCACCGCGTTCTGCCCCGACGACTGGTCTTCCAGTTCGTCCGCCTGCGCCATTTTCAAGTCAAAAGACGAGGAGGAAAGGATGAGGAGGGAGGGAATAGCTAGCTAGTGAACTGCTTCTGCTTCTGCTTCTGTTGTTTGTAAGAGAAAAGAAAGAGAAAGGGAAGGTTGTCTTCACTTGTCCACTGCTTTTCTTTTTTTTTCTCTCTCTTAAAACTCCTTAGTACAAATGTACTACTATTATATATGTCTTCTGTTCTGTCGTGTAGTGTGCTTTTTTGTGATTATTTTATTACGAATTTGTCGTATCTGGGAAGAGAGAGAGAGAATGGGATTGGCACTGATATGTGAAGGGAGCCAGGGACAATGTACAACAGTACAAGGGGGAATTGGTGACTAGGAAGGTGATATCCAAGCTACGTGTAAGGATAATCTCTACATTAAGGAGTTAAAACTGTGTCGTTTTAGGACTCGATATGGGGGAAACGGAACCTTGAGGTGGAAGGAAGTTTTCCTGGCCCCGTGACAAAGGGAAAAACATTTTCTGGTTGTGGAACAGCTGCATGTGATTCCACTCGGTACCCCTCCAAGATGGTTTGCTACCTATTTTTGATCCGCAACAATGTCATTTCCCCTTTTTCCCATTTAACCTTGGAGGGGTTAGAGATATACACAGTGTTATCAAATCCGACCCGGACAGTCAAACCCGGTTAATTGTTACCCAGCTGGGTCTCAGGGTTAACAATTCCTTTATTAATGCCCGGTTGAACCCGTGGTTTGACCAGTATTTATCCCAGAAAAATCGCGATCCGGAGACCCCGACCGGTTCAAACCCCGGTCCGGGTTTAATAACACTGGATATACTACTATGTAATACTTTTGGATATTCTTTCCGTGGACCAATTTATTTTTATATATGTTGCCCATTCAGTAGAATTTCATAGACTAATCTGGATTCGTTTTCGGGCAGGAGACTTAAGAAGTTGCTTATTATTTAGACTAACCCGGTGAGAAGTACCCTGGCCAGATGTTTATATAGAAGAACTTGAATATGTGTTGGTTTCCTTGTAAGTGCTATGCTTACAGAACCCATAACGCAAAGCTTATTCCACAAGTCCTATACTAATAAATCGTTTATTTTTTACATTGCAAAATTAATTATTTTCTTGTAGAATAAGACCCACAAGAAATTTAATCATATAGGAATTAATTTTTGACATAAATAGTTGAAGAAATTTTAGTCTTGATTTTTAACAGATTAACTATGCTCATTAAACTATTGAGCATACAACATTATAATAATTTGCAACACGAATGTAACTAATTTTGATTTTGTTGAAGAGATTATGCATGTATAAGCAGGCATATGGATATTTCCCGGATTCTATCAGCTCTTTTTTTTTTTTTTGGCAAACTAGATTGTATCAGCTCTGGAAGCACACTATCTGCAGTTTTGAAATGGAGTGAGAATTATCACCTTTTACCTGTCCCCACGGCAAAAAAGAAATCCCCCCATACATGTACACCCCCAACCAGTTGGACTTCATGGTAATCTCCGAAGAGTTTCTGTCTTCAATAATGAGAGAAATAAAGTTGTCAACAAATCTGAAACCTCTGATCTCCTGAAGAATTGTGACGTAAGATCAAGTAGGGAGGCTCGCCAATCGAAGAGTGCTGTACAACAAAGAACACAGATGTGATCAGCTATAAAAAGTACGTAACCAAAGATAAACAAAAAAAATTGTACTACAAAGAAAAATAAATGCAGGCAGTCCGAGGACATAGAAGACTGCCACAGTACTCCTCTAATTCTGTGATGATGAATGCCATCCACAAGACTACCCTGATCCAAAGTGCATAATTCCCGTAAAAATCAAACCCTACCGCTTCAGAAATAATTTTCTAAAAAAAGTACTTAAGCTAAGGACCATCCAAACATTTTTTTATGTACACAAGAATCTTTATCCTAGCTATACTACTAGAGCCTATCCAACCTTTTCATGTGCAAATATGACCTTTCGGAGAAAGAAACAGATAAGGAAGATATACGGTCCAGTTAAGGGACTCGGTTGAGGTTAAGTTTGAGTTTGAGGACAAAAACACCGTTCAAGGATTTGGCTGTGATGTGCATATTGCTTGTCTTAAGCAGTTGTGGCCGTGCATTTAAATTTCCTTCTAGCAAAGCAAAGTGCTTTTCAGATGTCAATGTTACATAGAAACTCACATTCTCCCAAAAAAGGAAAAAAACACTACTCTAATTAGTTACTTTACCACTTGTCACAAATCCACAACCATGTTTTGATACCACTTGGATCAAAATATAGAAATAGACCATGAAAACTTTTTTTGTCGCAAACATATGAATTAGAAATAGACCATGATGATGACACACTTTTTGTTTCTCTCACAGAACACCTCCGTCCTTTTGAACACAGTTACTATTCACGCATGTGCACATCATATGAAACCACAAATCACAAATCGACTTGACAGAATAATTTATTCTTTAAATTCAGAAACAGAGCTCTTTGCGGTTTAATTACTGCCTGCGAGGCGGCCAGGTTGACTTCAGCAGTACTTCTCGGCGACCCGTAAAGAAGGCGGCGGTCTCTTCCCAGTCTGGAAGGTTTTCTTGGATTTCTGGAACTTGCTGGAAGTTTTGGAGCCAACCCAGCAGGCGAGGGAACCTGTGGGTTTCAAGCAAATTGACCCCCACCGCCACTTGTATGAATGTCAGCCAGTGAATAATCGAACCAAAGGCTATGTCAGCTATGCCAATCTGGTCTCCTCCAAAGAATTTCTTGTCTCCTAACCCATGATCTTCTATGGCGGCTTGTAACATCTCCAAGGTTGCCTTCTTTGCCTGCTCCAGTGCTTCACCTGTACCACGGAACATATCCCAAATTGAGGGACCCTGCAGTACCATTAATACTATGACTATAATTATTAGAAAATAAAACTTGTAATTGAAATTTTTCCTGTGGTAAAGGAAAGTTACTATATACCTTATCATCTGCAAATTTGGCCCAGAAGCGCGCCACGGCTCTCTCCTGAGGGTCACTAGGCAGCAGAGGATTTTGAGGCCACACCTCGTCGAGGTATTCGACAATGATCATGGACTCACAGATTGGTTTTTCTCCATGAACAAGCACTGGGATTTTCTTGTGAACTGGGTTGCACTTTAGAAGCGAAGGACTCTTATTGGTGACATCATCTGCTACAAATTCGTATGGGATGCCCTTAATCTTTAGAGCCCATATCACTCGGTAAGTAAAAGGGCTTGGCCATTGTCCTAGCAGCTTCACTTCCTCCATGAATAATTTTGTGCAGGGATTGATCTTAACTTACTTTCCTGTATCATCTATATATAGTCTCTAATGGGCTTCTCTCACCTTTTTTTTTTTGGTTCGATCGGTGGGGATTGAGCTGTAAGAATTACTTGGGGGGAACATGGCAATATGGTATGCATAGCATGTGGGTACACTTCTCTTTTTTCTTCTATTTTTCTATTTTGTATAGTCCAAGTAACATAATAATTTAAACGGTGGAGCTCTTATTTTTTTTTGGTCAGGGGGTGGAACTTGATGTGCTAGATGGTTGTAGTTCCGACGTATTGCCTTACATAATCATATGGTCCCCAAACAGAGTTGCTCTGCTTTGGTAGAATTTCTCATTGTGCTTTTTTATTTTTGGTTTCTTGGGTTGGAGGAAGTTTCAGGAAGGATAAGAAATGCTGATTGATTCAATAGGTATTTCATCCTGACGGTTGCCAATTGTCATAATCATATCGATCCAAGTCATTACGACTTACGAGCAACTTAGTTCAATTTTAGGTGGAAAAAAAAGTCGAATCAGTCCGATTGGTTGGGAAGCAAATTATTTGCTTCTTTTATTGTCTTGGGTTAGAACGGAGTCCTCAGGAAGGGAAAGAAAAGATAACCGATTCACGGAGAAGCGGAAGCGGGTGGTGGGATCGAGAATCCTCTATCTAGACACCTACAAGAAAATATTTTTTTTATTGATAAGAAGAAAATATCTAAATTATCTATTATTAAAAAAATAAAGCCTTATTACGCTTTTGCAAAGTAAAATAGAAAATATCTATTATTCAATATTCTTAATTATTATTATTAGAATGTTTGACACTTTTCTTCCAATATTAAATCTGACGAGGATGCTAGTTTTCAATAATTTTTTTAATTAAAAATATAAGTAACGTATTTATTGGCCAAAGATTTTAATTTTTGCCTTAGAAAGTTTCAAATTGGTAATATTTTTATTATAATTTTAGAGAATCTGTACATATATTCCCGTTTCCGCCTCTATTCCCAAAAGGAGAGGAAATTATCTCCTTCCTATCCCCATGGCCTTAAAATAGAAACTTCTGCCAAAATAGAAACTTCTGTCTTCCACGATGGGGGATAAGCAAGGAGTTTTTACATTTTAAACCCTGGCCTTCCCCAACCAAAATCCTTCCATTAGCATAAAAAAAAAAAACAAAATCCTTCCAATTCCCTCTTCGACCACCATCTCTATGCTCCAAAACAGAACCAACTCTAACCTTGTTGTATCCCAGCCCACAGTGTTTATCCCTCCCAACCCAACCTCAACAAAAATCCACCTGAACAACTGCACCTGTAAATCCTACTACACAGTATACAGTCTGGCACAACCACTAAACAAAATAACCAGAACCCCAACAACCTGAAACAGCCAGCCGTTCAGAAATAATTTACAATGTACTATTATTATTTTTTTTCCTTTTGGAACATGATCATTCAAACATGTACACAAGAAGCATCATCCTGATCAGTTCAACAAAAAAAAAAGTTAATAACGCAATTCTGTCGTTTCCAATTATATACTAGTTTTCTTTTTTTGGTAGAGCGGAATTACATAAATAACACCCAAACCCCAATCCTCCCAAATACCCCCTCAATCCCGTCCACCATCCAAGGGAGATATCACTGCGCTATAATTAGTGTTGGTAAAGCGGAATTACATAAATAACACCCAAACCCCAATCCTCCCAAATCCCCCCCTCAATCCCATCCACCATCCAAATGAGATGTCACTGCACTATAATTAGTGTTGGTAGTTATACACTAGTTTTCACATTAATTAATCATCAATAATGCTCTTGTTTACTTAAATGGAACATATATTATTATAACGTTTTAGTTTTTTCTTTTAACATGCTTTTTGGTCACATCAGGTATTGCAGTTAGGCATTGTCATCTGCACTCGGGGGGTAATAGAGGCAGGGTAGTGCACTCGGTGGGAATCGAAGCCTAGTAATAATGGGGGCATCTATTTGGGAATAAATTCACTTGCTTCCCGGTGGAAAAGCTGATAATTAAATAGATATAGAGATCACGGTGGTTTATCATTAATTTTGTCTAAATCATCCTTTATAAATCTTCTCATTAATATTTAATAATAGTAACACAATTTTTATTAGGAGTTAAAGAAATCTGATCTAATCCATATTATTTTTCCACTTCTCTTATATGTGGAGCATTTCCAAGTATTGTTTTGAGTAAGCGATGAAATATTATTGCTTACGTAGTAACTATCACGGCAATATCCGCCTGGGTGATGGCAAGAACATTTGCAGGAAAGTCTGAAAACCAAAACTTCTCGTGTCGGCAAGTTAAAGTAAGATGGCGGACATAATGAGCTGCCTTATTATATTGTCTAGGAGAATATAACGAGGAAAAGGATTTAAAAGAAAGAGTTAAAGTCTACAAATCATCAATCAAAATGCCAAAACTAGAAAAGATATAAGAGCAAGATTGGAGAGCATGAATAGTAGTTTGATTATCCATCTCCAGGATGATATTAGGCAGCTGCATCTCCCACACCAGGCCTACCCTGAACCGAGCTACAAAAGCCTCACCAATAGTTGCATCGAACATGGCAGGATAAAAGTTAAAACCCATTGCGAAGACTTGGCCATTCCAATCACGAACCACAACTCCAACTCCAATGCCTTGAGACTCCAACACAGCTACATCAGTATTGATTTTGAAAAACTCGGCTGGAGGAGGAGACCACGTTGCTGCGCAGGTGCATGCCGTGGTGGTGCTTCCTTCTGGTTAGCAAGTGTATACGCCTGCAAAAGATCATTAGCAAAGTGAATAATATCGTTCTTGCTTAGAGACCGTTGCTGAAAAATCAACATATTACGATCCTTCCAGATCGACCAACAGGTGGAGATCACCAGTGTTAGGAAGTCTAGTATTGCCAGACAACCTTTGGCTAAAGATCAAGCTCATCAACCTGACGATAAGACTATCGATCAGATGACAGCTAAGGATAACACCCAGCCTAATCACCTTGTGAGAAAATACTATGTAGTGTATCCGATAATGCCATTCTTGTAACTAGTTCATACTCATACGATTGTGTACCTGTACATCAGAAAGTGTATTATAAATAACACTCACAGGAGGCAGTAATATTCTGCACTCATTACAATTTCCTTCTTACTATTAGTTTCTATATGGTAGCGGAGCTAATTGCTTAACCGCATCAATGACTTCTGAGTCACCAAAATCCTCTAGTGTTATCCATTCCTCTGCAAAGGCCACCTCTTCGGCCGCAGCTCCTCCAAACACTGATGGTGCATCCCAACCCCTTTCCAACGCACATCACTATGTGTCAATCAAACTCAATGAGACCAACTATGTATTTTGGCGGGCTCAAATTGAGCCCTTTCTTGTTGGACAAGGAGTAATAGGTTATGTTGATGGCACTTTGCCATGTCCTCCTCTAGTTCAGGATGATGGAGAACTCAATCCTGAGTATCAGCGTTGGATTCAACAGGATAGCCTAATTCTTAGTGCTATATTGTCTTCTCTTACTGTTGAGATTTTTCCTATTGTTGTGAACAGGAAAACAGCGCGTGAAGCTTGGATAGCCTTCGAGGCGACTCTTGCCTCCACCAATACAACCAGGATCATGGCCATTCATATGGCGCTGCAACGTTTGGAACAGTCACCAGAGGAGCCAGTTCTACGATTTCTAAATCGCGCGAAGCATCTGTCCGATCAGCTTGCTGCTGCTGGTCAACCACTCTCCACGATTGACTTCAATATACACATCTTTCGTGGTCTCCGTTCTGAGTTCCAGCCCTTCGTAACCTCCTTGTCTACCCGAAGGGAGCCTATTATGTTTGCTGAACTACAAAGCCTATTAACAAGCCAAGAATTTCTTCTCGGTGATCCTGTGAAGGCATTGCAATTATCGCCTCCTACACCTGCAGATTTATCCTCCAAGTCTACACAATCTGTCTTGCCAGTTGCTAATGTTGCTCAACGTGACAACAACTTTCGCCCCTCCAATCAAGGGGGTCAATGACGTGCAGGTGGCCGAGGCCGTGGTCGTTCAAACCGTGGCAGTGGTTATGGTGGTTTTCAGCTGCAGTGGTAGTCTGATGATAACAGACCCCGATGTCAACTCTGTAACAAGCCTGGGCATATTGCTTCCACTTGCTATCGGCTGTCCTCTTTCCAAGGTCCTTCAGCTAATTCTGTGGTCTTCTTACTATTAGTTTCTATAACCAGCAAGAGAGAATCATCGCCAAAAGAAGAGTGAATACTCTGCAACCAGTGAGCCATATCATCACAGCAAAGATCAATAATTGCATCGGGAAGTGAGCTGGAGGCCCAGATTTCTCGAGCCCATGAATAGGACCGCAGCAGGTGCTCCGTGGTCTCCCTCCCTACTCCACACCGAGGAAAAGTATCATCAACAGGGATAGAACGCTTAGCTAAGTTGGATCTAACCGGAAGAATATCTGTGCACATTCTCCAAACAAAAGCCCGAAGTTTAGGAGGTATAGGGAGCTTCCATAACACTCTCCACCATGCTGCTGAATAGGAGGGAACCAAGGACTCAACCAAGGCACTCTAGGGCTGGATCATACCTAGGACCACGCCATAACCGGTCTTAACCGTATATATCCCTGAAGGAGAGAGATGCCAATAGTACATATCTCGGGGAGTTCGAAAGCTCAATGGAATACTCTTAATAAGTTGTGCCTCCTCCACCGTAAAAATGGAGTCCACTAAATGATAATTCCATTCAGGAGTCGATTCTGCCATAAGCTCGGCCACAATAGCATCATCATCTCGATTCTGCCATTCAGGAGTCGATTCCATTTCCAGGTTTGCTATGCTCTTTTTCATCTTTTGTAAATTATGTTACCGGTACTTTTTTTTTCCCTTTTTCATAGTTATGTGTTTGGGCAAAATAAAAAATTTATTATTCTTTTGGTTTATAAATTTTTGATACAAGCCATACAGTTTGTTCACATAACAAAACTATTCTAATGTGTCTTTTAACCCCTCAATTTTAAAAAATAAAGTCTCACCAATTAAGGTGTGCATTTATTAGCTGTCATTTTAAAATTCTATGTCAGATTTATATTTCAACATGACATTTTTTTGGGGTGGAAAATGATATTTTTCTAATAAATTTGATTTCCTTAAGCAATAATTTTTAACGGATAGTATTATAAGGTTTTTTTTTGATGCTAAGTATTATAAGGTTAAATAATTGCGCCTAATTGAGCCAAAACATAACCGCTTCTAATATACTCTAAGCACAATCAGGCACAATTCTCCAAACCTGTTGTGGCCATTGGAAAGATGAAACAAAAGCAATCATGTGATTCCACTCGGTACCCTTTGGAGATGGTTTGCTTCTTTTAAAACTTGAGAAAATGTTTTTCTTTCAACGCAAAATAACGGGTCATACCACTCCCTGTAAGCATGCATCCGGGGATTTGTTTCTTATTTCAATTTCTTAAACTTATTGTAAATTTTCCGTTTTTTTTTTCCATAATTTTATATGTTATTTTTGTTTTATAATGTTTTGCAACACCAAATACTAAGGCCAAGTAGGTTGTATGTGTGGTTTTTAATTTTAATATATATAGCTCCGGAAAATAAAAACTCCAATAGATTACAAGGCATGACAACTGTGAGATTCTCATACAGAAACCTAATTATTCATCATGCACATATGTTTTTTAAACAGAAATTATTTCATCACATAATCACTTCACATGAAAGCGGAATTATTCCTCAAGACAGAATAGTTAATTATTCTTTCATTCAGAGACTGACTTCTTCTTCCAGTTATTGAGAGGCGGCTGCCTTAAGTAATGCTTCTCGGCCAGCTCTAAGAGAGGCCACTGTTTCATCCCAATCTGGAAGGGTTTCTTTAATTACTGGAACTTGCATGAAATTTTTGTGCCAATCAAGCAAGCGAGGGAACTTGTGGGCTTCAAGTAATTTGATCCCTACTGCCTCTTGTACAACTACTAACCCGTAGATAACTGAACCAAAGGCAAGGTCAGCTATGCCAATCTGGTCTCCTCCAAAGAATTTCTTGTCCCCTAAGCCATGATCTTCTATGGCTTGTAACATTTCCAGTGTTTCTTTTATTCCCTGCTCCATTGCTTCACCTGTGTTTTGGAGTATTTTATAAATTGAGGGACTCTGCACAATAGAATAGAATCAGATGAAAAAGAAAAGTTGAAGATCGACTTGTATATAATATATTTCTATTGTTTTATGCAATCTATATACTACGAATTTGTGTATGAATTACGAATGCATTTTTCATCTAAGTGCATATTTTGCCTAACAAAAATCAGTTTCCTCAAAATTAATATTTGGAGTTACGAATTTAATCAATCAAAAAATTAAAATGACTTTTTATTAAATAAGGAGAAAGCAGGCCCATATTATACCTCATCCTCAGCAAATTTGACCCAGAAACGGGCCACAGATTTCTCATGAGGATCACTTGGCAGCAGGGGATTTTGAGGCCACACCTCATCGATGTATTGGACAATGATCATGGACTCGCAAACAGGTTTTCCACCATGAACGAGCACTGGGATTTTCTTGTGAACTGGGTTATACTTTAGAAGCAAAGGACTCTTATTGGTGATATCTTCTTCTACGAATTCGTATTGCACGCCCTTACTCTTTAGAGCCCATATCACTCGGTAAACATAAGGGTTTGGAAATTGGCCTAGCAACTTCACTTCCGCCATAATACTGAGATATTACTGTGCTGTGGGGAGTGATCTTTAACTCAGTTTCCTCCCTGGATCATTCTTCTTATGTAGTGTGTCTAATGGGGATCTCTCTTACTTAGTCTTAAGTAGTGTGGAGCTGGAATAGCTGTGGGTGCACTTGGTTTTCTTGCCTTATTCTATATTGCTATCACTTTTTCTAGGGGGTAAAATGACCTGGTCTAATTAACATAATAATTTGGATTGCTTATGTGCTGCATTACATAAACATTTGGTCGAAACAAGTTACTTGATCTGATTTGCTGTAGAATAATAAAAGGCATTCCGCATTCTTGAATTTGACCAAGTGAAAAAGAGATTATTGTATTCTTCTCTCCTTGGATAAATATGGACTTTCTGATTGTTATTATTGCTGGATTGGAGGAGACTTCAGGAAGGATAACAAATCTCCATTGATTCCATACTTAATTATTCTCAACTGTATGTTGTCTGTGCTGTCATCTCTCAAGACATGCATACTTAATTCACATGCATCTAATATTCACAACATGACTTTAAGCTTTCTACCAAAAAACATGACTTTAAGCCGTGTGATTATCAGCTGGGATTGGGGAGGAAGCACCTAACAATAACTTAACAAAAAAATGAAACTTCTACTCACTCGCTCCCTTCCACTGCTTAATTGTGTCTGCACTAAGAATCATGTTACTGCTGTTATATGGAAAGGATGGTTGTAATGTTTTAGATGATCTCCTTTCCTGACTCAAGCTGCATAATGGGCACACAGCTAATTCAGCCGCAATAACACCACGCCTAAACAATCCTTCGCGGGAGCATTGCCAATTTGCCATTATGGATGATCAACCATACAAAACTATGTATTTCTGGTGGCGCCAAAGCCAGCCATACGTTTGGTACTGGTAAACCGGGGTAGGATTTGTGAATGTCCTTGTTTCACTGAGTAGTGAGTAGTCCCTTGCCTCTACTTCTCCTCAAATCCATTTGTCTGCTTGATTGGGATTTAATGCCACGTTGCCTAGTATTAGACACTATCGTCTTATCAGTTAGTTTAGCTAAGTCCATATCGTCTTATCAGATTAGCTACCTCCTTATCCTACACGTTGTTATTATCCTTAACTAGTATAGTTTGTGTATATCACTAACTGATGTATCTCATGAGTTGTATTATCAGTATATAAGAAACTCAAGGCTACGTGAGTTGTGGTAGTCTTTTCCCTGCATATCTTAGACTATTGCTATACAGTTTTATATGGTAGCGGAGCCAATAGGCTTAACCGCATAATTCTTTCTTCTTTTTATCCTCAAGATTTCTGTGCTCTTTGCTGTTACTATGTCTCAGATTGATCCTCCTACTGGGTCGACTGTTTCGGGTTCTTCAGGTGTCAGAATCAATGAGGCCGCTGCGGGAGCTGCTGCAGCCGCACTTCCACCTGTTCAAACCTTGAGTAACTCTCATCAAGCCATCTCCATCAAACTCTCTCACACCAATTATGTTTTTTGGCGTGCTCAAATCGAGCCTTTCTTGGCTGGCCAGGGTGTTCTTGGATATGTAAAGGGTACTTTTCCTTGTCCTTCACCAATCACTTACAATGCTGTAGGTGAAGCACAACCGAATCCTGCCTATGATCGTTGGGTACAACAGGATCAGGCAATCTTGAGTAGCATCAACTCATCTATTGATGTGGGAATTTTTCCCACGATTGTTGGTAAGCGGACATCCAAAGAGGCATGGGATGCTCTTGAATCTTCTCTTGCATCCTCTAACCAGGCGCGACGTATGGCTATCCATTCAGCTCTTCAACAAATCTCTCAGCTCCCAGATGAGCCAGTGATGCAATATTTGAATCGTGCCAAGCGACTTTCTGACAAGCTGGCTGCGAGTGGTCAGGCCTTGCCGGCATCTGATTTTCAGATTAGTCTTATCCGAGGACTCCAACCTGATCTCAAGACTTTTGCAACCACTGTTGCTGCCAGACCCGAGCCTCTATCCTTTGCTGAACTCCAAGGTGCTTTAATGAGTTATGAATTTTTGAATACTGACCCTCTTAAGTCTCTTGCTCTAGACAACACAGCATCTGTCGATCCTGTGAAAGATTCTTCTGCATCGGCTGCTCCTTCAGTCCATGTCACACAGCGGCAGCCGTACATGCCTCCCTCAAAGGGTGGCCGAGGTCGCAGGGGACGTGGTGGCAACAACCGCAATTTTAAGAATGATTCCTACCGCCCAAAGTGCCAAATCTGTGGCAAGTTAGGGCATACAGCTCCAAATTGTTATCAGCGCAATGCCAATCTCTCGCCTTCTGTGAACACTGTCTCCCATGGTAATCCATCTTATTCTGCAAATCAGTGGTTTCCTGATACCGGTGCAAGCCATCACGTGACTCCGGATTCGCATTATCTTCATCCTTACACAGAATATTCTGGACATGACTCGGNTATTACCAAATCCCTTCTTTCTGTTCAACAGTTTGCTAATGATAACAATGTGTTTTTTGAGTTTCACCCGGATCTCTTTTTTGTTAAGGATCGGGCAACCAAGACCACCCTCCTCACCGGCAAGAGCAGTAATGGCCTTTACACCTTCAACCCTTCTCCATCTCATGGTGATACTAGTGGTTCTCAGGCTCTAACTGTTGTCAGGGTTGCGGCAGAGACTTGGCACCGACGTCTTAGACATCCGCATTTTCAAGTTCAACAACATCTCCTCAATAAACTTCATTTACCTGTTTCTTCTAGTTCTTTTTTAAGTCCTGTGTTTTTTGTCCTTTGGGAAAATTGTCTCGTACTCATTTACCTTCTAGTTCTACTCGTACTTCCAAACCTTTGGATCTTATTTTCACTGATGTTTGGGGACCTTCCCCGCACTCCAGCATTTCTGGTTCACGATATTATGTTCTTTTTGTGGATGATTTCAGTAAATTCATGTGGTTTTATCCCATCAAACGCAAGTCTGAGGTTTATGATGTTTTTCGTAAGTTTCAATCCCAAGTAGAACGTTTGTTTGACACAAAAATCAAATCTATCCAAAGTGATTGGGGAGGAGAGTATCGCCCTCTACATAAATGGTTTCAGTCGTGTGGTATTTCTCACCGGGTTCAGTGTCCTCATACACACGAGCAGCAGGGCTCTGTAGAGCGTCGTCATCGTCATGTTGTGGACACTGGACTGACTTTAATGGCTACGGGTAACATACCTTTCTCTTACTGGCATTTTGCTCTTGAAACCGCAGTTTTTCTAATCAATATGCTACCCACTCGTTTACTTGGCAACAAATCTCCTCATGAAGTTCTTTATCACACCTTGCCTGATTATAGTTTTCTACGAGTTTTTGGCTGTCTTTGCTATCCATACTTGCGTCCATATAATAAGAATAAATTTTCTTATCGTTCTGTCTCTTGTGTATTTTTGGGATATAGTCCATTGCATAAGGGTTATAGGTGCTTAGATGTTGCTACGAGGCGCATGTATATAGCGCGTCATGTTAAGTTTTATGAAGATGTTTTCCCATTTTTTAAAGAACAATCACAGCCTCCATCTGCTTCACCAGCCTCCGAGACGTGGGTGTCAATTCCCTTGAATGTCTTCTTCCCTGATAATAGTACTTTGCAGCCAACCACTGTGACACCGCGATTGGCCACTACTGCTGCCCCTCCTCCTCCTTCACCCTTATCTACACCTATTCAGCCCAATCCATCGCCTATAAGGTCGACCCCAATTGCTTCTCCTTCTCCAACTCCACAACCTCATTCCCCAACTCCCATTAGCTCTACTAGGATACTTTCACGGCGACAGCTTACATACTCACCACCAGGTTTTTCGATTTCTGACTCCCCGGTTGAAACATCGCCAAATCCTAGCACACCCACACCCCCACGGCGCATGACTTTGCGCCACCAACCAAAACCTGTTGATCGCTATTCTCCTTCTAATTACCTCACTCACAAACAACATTTCCCCACCTCTGAACCCACTTCTTTCACGGAAGAAACCAAATATTCTGTGTGGAGAGATGCGATGCAAGAAGAAATTAATGCTCTAATCCGGAATCACACATGGCAGCTTGTACCCTATCAAGACACTATGAATCTTGTGGGAAATAAGTGGGTTTATCGCATAAAGAAGAAGGCCAATGGTGAAGTTGAACGCTACAAGGCTTGGTTAGTCGCCAAAGGCTTCCATCAGCGGGAAGGCATCGATTTCAAGGAAATTTTTAGTCCGGTTGTTAAGCCCACAACCATTCGGGTGGTACTCTCTCATGCACTCTCTTCTAATTGGATTGTGCAACAGCTGGATGTCCGAAATGCCTTTTTGCATGGTGTTCTTATGGAGGATGTTTATATGACTCAACCACAAGGATTTTTGGCATCAGACAAGCCAAACCATGTTTGTAAACTGCAGAAATCTTTGTATGGGCTCAAGCAGGCACCGAGAGCTTGGTACAAGCGTCTCAGTGATTATCTACTTACTCTTGGATTTTGCATCTCTAAATCTGACTCCTCTTTGATGATTTACCGGCATGGGCATATTATTTGTTACGTTTTAATCTATGTTGATGACATTCTTGTCACAGGTAATAATCAGTCCTTTCTTGTTGAGTTGATTCAAAAATTGGGTGCTGAGTTCTCCCTTCGCAACTTGGGGAGCGTGAATTACTTTCTTGGGGTTGAGATCACACCAACTGGAAAAGGTCTTCTGTTGACGCAGCGAAAATACATTAAGGAACTTTTGCAGAAATCCGGGATGTCTGATTGCAAGGGACTGCACACTCCTGCTTCCACTACCACTAAGCTAACTAAATCTGGAGGCAAAGAATTTGTTGATCCAACCTTCTACCGCCAACTGGTTGGCTCCCTTCAGTATCTGGGCATCACAAGGCCTGATATTGTGTATGCTGTGAACAAGGTTAGCCAGTTTATGCAGCATCCTACAGAGGAGCATTTTCAAGCTGTCAAACGTATCCTGCGGTACTTGAAGCAAACGGCACATCATGGTTTGCAGCTGTATCGGCAAACAACAAATTCTTTGCATGCTTATACCGATGCAGATTGGGGGGGCAGTGTAGACGATGGAAAATCGACCGGAGGTTACTTAGTGTTCTTGGGTGCAAACTTGGTTTCCTGGGCTTCAAAGAAACAACGAACAGTGGCCCGATCATCCACCGAAGCAGAGTACAAAGCAGTTGCAGACGGTACAGCTGAACTGATTTGGATACAATCTCTTTTAGGGGAGCTTGGAATATTCCATTGTGTGCCTCATGTTTGGTGTGACAACATTGGGGCAACGTATTTATGTCATAATCCGGTTCAGCATCCGAGAACCAAACATGTTAATCTAGATTATCATTTTGTCAGGGAACAAGTTGCTGCGAATAAGCTGCGCATTCAGTATGTTCAGAGCACAGACCAGCTTGCAGATGTCCTTACAAAGCCCCTGCCCAGCAAGCGTTTCCAGCTTCTGAGAGACAAACTAAACCTCTGTTCCTCCACGGTTTAGTTTGAGGGGGAGTATTAGACACTATCGTCTTATCAGTTAGTTTAGCTAAGTCCATATCGTCTTATCAGATTAGCTACCTCCTTATCCTACACGTTGTTATTATCCTTAACTAGTATAGTTTGTGTATATCACTAACTGATGTATCTCATGAGTTGTATTATCAGTATATAAGAAACTCAAGGCTACGTGAGTTGTGGTAGTCTTTTCCCTGCATATCTTAGACTATTGCTATACAGTTTTATATGGTAGCGGAGCCAATAGGCTTAACCGCATAATTCTTTCTTCTTTTTATCCTCAAGATTTCTGTGCTCTTTGCTGTTACTATGTCTCAGATTGATCCTCCTACTGGGTCGACTGTTTCGGGTTCTTCAGGTGTCAGAATCAATGAGGCCGCTGCGGGAGCTGCTGCAGCCGCACTTCCACCTGTTCAAACCTTGAGTAACTCTCATCAAGCCATCTCCATCAAACTCTCTCACACCAATTATGTTTTTTGGCGTGCTCAAATCGAGCCTTTCTTGGCTGGCCAGGGTGTTCTTGGATATGTAAAGGGTACTTTTCCTTGTCCTTCACCAATCACTTACAATGC